>CANBKX010000472.1:0-11346 GCA_947369275.1 Nemotelus nigrinus
GATTTTTTTAAACAAGATACACGTCGCGTAGATACATTCAACTGAGGGCGACGTCATGTCCGCGAGAGCTTTAATCTGAAAATTATGCTGACACTATGTCTGCGATCAGATATGTGTCGTTTCCGAAATTAACTGGTTGCATTTTCCAGAGTTAGGTAAATGCAACGTTTGCAGTAAATCTTTCACTGAAGCGTAAGGGTTTCCGATTACCGTGTACGTGACGCGCGTGTAAAAATGGAGTTCGTGAAACGTGGTGCGATTAGAACGCAAGCGATAAAATTCTGCAATCGGTCGTTTGAATATTTGAAGTGAGCAGAATCAAAAATTTCTGAATTTAACATTGAAAGCTTTTCGCTGTTCGAAGAAAAACGAGTGTCTCTACTCAATCGATTAAACGTGATTAGCAAGAAGTTGTCTAGACGAGTTTATACCGGCATCAAATTGCTACGAAGATGCAATAGCACTGCTACGTGAAGAGTATGGTGATGAAGTTGAAGCTGATCGATCGCAACATACATCAACTTATGGCTTTGAAAGCAGTAGTGTCAAGATACGACATAGCCGGGCTCCATATATTGTACACCTGTGTGATCGATCTCCAGTACGAGAACTCTTACAACTCTCGATGCTGATTCTTCACAATATTTTATTTTACTGAAATCTGTACTCTTGAAATGCTTGCTTGAAGAGCTGCGAACAGATTTTTATGGATCACATGGACAACCCAATAGGTTTTTGCCGAAGAGAAAGAAGGTTTTGTCGAAAAAGGAGACAACAGATCGTTTTGGGGTTGATTTGAGTCGTTGTTTTGATGGTGACAAGACAGTTAAGAAAATCCTGAAGTATTTGAAGCTAGAAATAGAGTGCTTTGAGGAGTCTAAGGAATTGCAACTAACATCAGGAAATCTCGGCCTATCTCGTGGTTCATTCAGTTCCCAGGTTACACGAACGGCTGCTGCGTTAACAGCAAAGAGTGTTATGGAAATAAAAGAATGCTATTTCTGCGGAGATAATTAATCACCATATGACGGAGTGTAAATATGATACGATTTCGCTGAGTGAACGAAAGATAAACTGAAAAAAGGCGATAGGTGTCACAGGTGCGGAAAAGTTGGTCATTATTCGAAGATTTGTGGAAACCAAATGGTTCGTTGTGCCACATGTAACGAACGACATATGACATCGATTTGTGATCCTCAGTTCAGTGCGAAAATAAATCGATATGCAGATTCTAAGCACACGCGACCAGTGTCGGCACACGAACAGATAGAACCTTCCATGAATTATACTATGCGAATGGGATTTGCATCGTTCAGTGACAAAAGCAAAGGTCCGATGAAAAGATTTAAGCGCGTACGCGTTAGTCTCAAAAGTATTCACAAAAATCGAGCGGTGACTATTTTAGCCTTAGTTGTGCCGGAAATATTTCCAGACTTGCTACCGCCCCATACAAGATTAGAAAAAACATTTTTCGCTAAGCAAGATTTCTAAAAGTGATAAATTGTCAGCCGAGCGCATTTGCTCAAATGCTAAAACAATCATGAGAGAAGCATATATGAACATCAGGAAGTGGAACTCAAATTACAGTCACATTCGCACACATTTTCAGCGGGATGATGAACGATGCCCGGATATGCAGAAAGTACTTGAAGTTTTATGGTTTGTACTACAGACTAGATTCCAGTAAAATTAACGCGAGTCTGTGGAGTTTGCAGCCACGTGCAACGAAATCGGTACTAAACGCAACGTTTTACAGCTATTGGCGAGAATATATGATCCATTAGGTATGCTTGATCCGTTTACTTTGAATTTCAAGATCTTGTTCCAGAATCTATGGAAACTAAAGTCTGGTTGCGATGCACAATTTCCAAGTGATATTGATGGCATCTGGCACAAACAAACAAATGAATTGCCGTTGCTACATGATTTTACAATAACTAGGTGGATAAACCACGTCATAAAAGTAACCAGATTACAGCTTCATGTGTTTGCGGATGCCAGTTTATCAGCTTATGGGGCAGTTACTCACGTAAAAATATGCTCTAGTGATAATACGGCGCACGTCATGATACTTTTCTCGCGGAACCGACTTGTTCCTATTAAAGAAAATAATGTTGGTGGACTCACACTTCCGAAGTTAGAGTTGACGGTGGCTTTGGTTGCTGCACGGCTGGCTAAATTTCTGACAAATAGCTTGTGTGTTGAATGTGAAAGTATTACATGTTGGTCGGACTCAAAGGTTGCCCTGCATTGGATATCTGGAGATGTGAAGAATTGGAATATGTACGTCGCACATCGGGTAAAAGAAATTAAGAAACTGACGGATATGCCAGAATGGAGGCACGTATCACTTGTGAACTCGGGGCATTTCTGCAAACTACCTGTTACCTTCGCAGCTGTGGCTGGAAGGAGATTGGTTAGTAAAACCATCAAATGAGTGGCCGATAGGACAAACATATTCAAATGATGTTGATGAGGTTTCTTTGATTGGTCTGCTAAACAAAGAGTCGAATACTTTAGATGCTGAACCAGTTGAGCCAGTAATTGATATAAGACGATGTTCCAACAACAGCATCGCGCGCGACTTGGACGTCAACCTAGTGCTCCTCACTATTTGATTTATTTCTTGCTTAATCGTTTTTGCCCTAGGGTTTTTCTTAAGCATAGTGATTTTTATAAGTTCTCTTTGCAAATTGTGCTTTCTGCTTTTTTCTTACTTTGTCTGAATGACTTTTTCTTTTCTGGTTATCGGAATTATTTTCTCTGTGAGTACGCGAGTACTGATTTCACTCCGAAACCTTTATTCTGACTGTGTAGTGACGCGCCAATATCTTACGAGAGGGTGCTTTCATTAATTTATCAGTGTTGCGAACTACATATAATTTATCGTAGACAGTTACCAAAAAAACTCATTGACACCTACTATTTTTTGACGGAAACTCTTACGAATCTTTGTTGTCATTTGAGACATTTACCTTCTTTTTTTGCTTAAGGGTGCTATACTGTGCGTTTTGGTATTGATTTCTAATTAAAAGAAACTACATTGCGTTCCATAATGGCTCTTTGTCTAGCTTTGAAGTGCTTAGATAATTCGAATAGAACTCCCATGGTGGTTTGTTTGGCTTCTGTGAGCAGACATTTCATGCGAAATGCATTGGAATGCACGCACGTGTTGCAGAAGCAGTGCAGTCGTCGTCATCTTGGGTTTATTGGTTTTGTTCAAAATGCAAATCCGATTCTATGTGTTCCTTTGTTGATCGACTGCGCTCCGCGAAACGGTTGGTGGACTCAATTCAGGCCGCATCTAACAGCTAAACTCACTGGCTTCAGTGGCATATGCAGAGCAAAGGTTGACTGCAGTGTTCTCTGCCTAACAATCTAGCGACTTTGGTGACTTCAGTGAACAACTCTTTGCGTCCCTCCTGCGCGGACACTCTGTCTCCAGACATTTCGGATGCGGACTTTAGACCTGATATGCGTGTTACACGTAATCGATTACAGCAACAGCTCCAGCAGCAGCCTTTATCCCTTCCACATCATGAAAATGTACAGCTACAGCCAAAAGAAATTCATCTGGCGCCTCCTCAGCAGCTGCAACAGCAGCATCTGGATACTCCATCACAGCCTGATATTCCTACACCTCATCCTTCTCAATCTTCTGTCTCGCCTATACCAAGTACTAATTTGACTTTGCAATCATCTAATCCAGCTCAGGAATATAACTTTAATGCAAATGGTCTTATTAGAGTTACTTTGCCTCCTCTACAGCTGTTCTTATCTCGAGTCTCTGCTGATACATCTGAAGGCGACATTATTAAATATATACATCGTAAACTGGGAAGTTCCACGATCGTGTTTTGCAAAAAAAAACTAACTTCCAACGATCGTTTTGTGGGATCATTTAAACTGACTCTTCCAGCCGCTCATAGTGTTGTTGGTCACTTTGACTTCTGGCCCACTGGTATTCTAATCAAGACCTTTGAACATCGCCGGCGTGTTGTGAACTTTCGGGAGGGTCGGACCCGTGCTCCAGTCAACCAAGCAAGAGCCTCTGAAAATTTTCAACGAAAACCGGCGAAAAAAATTATACTTAGAACGTAAAGTTAACCTTAAAGTTTATTATCAAAACGTTCGGGGGTTGAGGACCAAAACCCTTGAGCTTAAAATTTCTTCAACTATCGGGTCTGACGACATAATATGCTTATCTGAAACCTGGCCGACGGGGGATATTTTCAATAACGAAGTTTTACCTCTTTTTACTGTCTTCCCCAAAGATCGTGATCGCTACCCAGTGGTTTATCTGACGGTGGCGGTATTTTAGTTGCTCTTTGCAATACACTTACGGTGTCCTTCTGTACTGACTTCATGCCTGCTCCGTCTGTTGAATGCATCCTTGTTCATATATCCGTTACTCCATCTACTGCATTACTTGTATCCTCGATTTATATCCCATGTTTATGAACGTTTTTTACGAAGATTTCCCCGTTTCTTAACAACTACTACCCCTCTTCTTTCCTTCTTTTATGTGGTGATTTTAATATTCCCAGCTTAGTCTGGGATACAACATTCACTGAAATTTTATCGAGGAGCAGTATTTCTTTAGCTACATCGCCCTTTTTTTCTCTTTGCTCTTTTTCACAGTTGAATAATGTGCCTAATGTTAATAACAGAATACTTGATTTTGTTCTTACTAACTCTCCTTTGTCGTCAGTTCGTTTATGTACTGCTCTGTCACCTTATGTCAATCCTGATCCTTACCATCCACCTCTTGTTATAGAACTTTCCTTCACCTCATTCCCTAAAAATACAAATACTTCTGCGTTGCGTTATAGCTGTGCTAAAGCTGACTTCACTTCTATGTCCAATGTAATTAATGCTGTTAACTGGTTTACTTTTTTCAGAGGTCAAAATGTTGATGATGGCCTTCATGCGTTCTATAATTTCTTGTCTAATATTGTTTTCTGTCACACTCGCACTTTTCGTGGTCGAAGAAGTATTGACCCGCCTTGGCTAACTGTTGACGTGATACGTGCTCTTAAAACCAAAGGCGTGGTGCGTCGTAGATTTCGAAGCTCTGGCTTAGAGGTTGATTTACTGAGATATAAAAATTTACACTCGTATGCTAAAAAGATGGTTCAAGATGCGATGAGTGCTTATCATGCCCACATTGAAGCCTCCATATCATCCTGTCAACAGAAACCCTTCTGGTCCTATATCCGTTCCATTAAAAAGCCTCCCTCTACCCCTTCTCTGATGCACCTAAACAATTTGTCTGCTTCCTCTCCTAAAGAAATATGTGAGCTGTTTGCTCTTTTCTTTTATTCTGCTACCTGTCAACCTAATCCATCTTTCTCTGCTAATATTCTCTCTTCAGATCTTAATAGTTTTTGTTTGTTTGAAGATTTGCTTGTTAACCTAGATAGTAGCGCCAGCTGCGGACCCGACGGTTTACCTAACATATATAAAGTAACTGTCATCATCTTTGTGTGTTCCTTTATCTGTCCTCTTGAACCTTTGCATTTCTTTTTGTACGTTTCCTTCTTCTTAGAAGTCCGCAAATATTTTTCCCATCCTTAAAATCGGAAATTCATCCTGCGTCTCCAATTATCATCCCATATCCCTTCTATCTTGCTTCAGTAAGCTTCTCGAAAGAGTTGTTTACAGTAGGGTTTATGCTCTAATTGAACCTCTTCTCGCTTCTGAGCAACATAGTTTCGTCAAATGTAGGTCAACAGTTTCCAACTTACTTTCGTTCACCAATACTGTTGCTTCCACCTTTGACCAGCAAAAGCAAGTGGATGTAGTATATACAGACTTTGCCAAGGCTTTTGACTCTGTGAACCACGAAATCCTCCTCTCAAAGCTCGATGGCTTCAATATTTCGGGTCAGCTTCGTTGCTCGTTTTCCTCATACCTTCGTGATCGTGCTAGTTTTGTAACGTTTTATCCTACTTGTGGTGTTCCGCAAGGGTCAATTCTTGGTCCTCTCCTTTTCCTCCTCTTTATAAATGATTTTGCTCTCCTCTTCAACTCCTCGTGTTTCTTGTACGCTGACGATCTGAAAATTTTCAGGGTGATTGAATCAGTGGATGACTGCTCCCAGCTGCAGGATGACCTGTCTGCTCTGCGTAACTGGTGCTCTGTCAATTGTATTACCCTTAATGTTGCTAAATGTTTCCAGATGTCCTTCACATGTTAATTATCCCACATCAGGTTTTCCTATTCTATTAATCATTTATCATTTATTATTAATCCCTTGCGCTACAGATACAATTCCACTTACAGCGTCAAGAAAGCAAAAAAAAGAATGAAACATAAAAAAGTAAAAGAAATAACAAAAATAATTCACTAATTTGAAAACTAAAATTAGGACTAAGGTAAATAGCAATTCAATGTAACATTTTCAATACATGCTTGAATTGTGAGAACTATTGCGGAAGAGGACCAAGCTTAAGGGCATTATGCGTTCTAGGTAGACGCAGCAAAGGAGAATGGAAATATACTTCCGTACGTGCGAACGGAACAGAGAAAACCCCCGATGATCGACTAGGATGACTGGATTCACGTCTGGTTATCTGGGAACTAAGATCCGACAAAAAAATGCCTTTGCAAAGTTTGAAGAGAAAACACTCATCGAGGAACAATCTCCGAGATTGCAACGAGGACATACGAAGGAGGGAAAGCCGAGAGGAGTAGGGACAATAGGGGATATTGAATTTGAAAAGAAGCGAGCGAGTGAACCTGCGCTGAACAGATTCTATGGCGTCAGATAAATATTGAAAGCGCGGAGACCAGATTTGACACGCATATTCTAAAATACTGCGTACTAAGGAGACAAATAAATGAATACAGGAGGAAATATTGGTGAACATATGGCTCTTTCCTCAAACCAATTGATAATTTCATGGACCTTGGTGTTGTGTTTGACACTAAATTAAAATTTGAGCAATCAAAGCCTCGCGCTTGTGCGGCTTCATCCTAAGAGCGTCCAGGCCTTTTACTGATATTCCCTCGTGTGTACGTCTATACATCTCCTTCGTGCGTAGTGTCCTCGAATATTGTTGTCAAATTTGGTTTCCTCATTATCGTTTGTTAATTGATGCTGTTGAGTCGGAACAACGTAGATTTACTAGCTCACTATTCCTCAAGTTTCGTATTATCTACTGTGAGTACAGTATGCGTCTTTCCATCCTTGAGATCCTTACCCTCCTTTCACGCAGAGTGTATTTCGATGAATGTCTTTTACACTTGCCTAGGCAGTATAATCGTTTGAATATTGGTCTTCTTCCGGGTTCGTTTTGCATTTTTTTAAATAAGTTAAGAGCATGCGTTTTATCTTATGAAATGAACTAATTTTCTGAATTTTTGATTTCATATCTGTGTTGAATTATGATTAGATCACACCGCCTTTTTATTCTTTGCTTAGTTTTAATTAATGGTCTCTTTTCTTTCTTTTTTTATAAGTTTGTTCCTTGTCTAGTCTTTAATTGGATTTGTATCTGTTGATTTAGACAATAAATAATAACAATATTTCTTACTTAACTACCCGTCGTGGATAAGTTATTCCCTGGAAGAGACGGGAAGATTCGAGCTTGTGAAGTGTGTCTACCTAATGGATCGCACATGAAGCGACCTATTCAAATGTTATATCCATTGCAAATCAGAAACATATTGCATTCTGGGCCGAGTACGTCGAAAATAATTTCTAGCTCTTAAGATTCGCTTTGAATTTATACTCTCTTTATTCTTACCATACGCATTATATCTCATGTAATTAGTTCTAGTTTGACGCGCAACGACAAAGGTCGGGCGAATGTGTATTAACAAGCTAACAAATGGAAAAAAAACCAGTTAAAGTCAAAATACACGCGGGTTTCAATTCATCCATCTCTCAATTCAAAGATTATTTCGACAAAATTTGGTTGAAAAATGAGTATAGGGACGCCAGCTACGGCAATTTTTGTCTCCTAAATATTAATTGTATTTAATGTGTACCAATTTTTTCCTAGCTCAAAAAAAAATATTTTAATATAAAAAACCGATTTTTCCTTTCGAAGCTAGATATATTGAATTTTGTGACAAATATCGCTATTTCGAGGGTAATCTGCCCTCTTTTTCAGTATCTATCGGTCTAATCTTAATCTAACTTATGTATGTTACTTATAGAGCTTACTTTTAAAGTATTGACTAATACTAATTACCAACTAATTGTCTATTAATTGACTTATACTAATTACCAACTAATTGCCTATTAATTACTTTACTAAAATACATTTAACTATCCATATTAATTAAATTTTCCTCTTCACTATCAAATGAATGTTCAAATTAGCCTGAACAATGGTGATGCACAGTTTCCTTGCTCTGTGTTTAGTCTTATAGACCGGTGTATATTTTGTCGCATTCTGGACAGGCAATTTTATAAACTCCACATTTTTCCTTTTTATCCTTTTTGTCTTTCACGTGACATAGTAAAGTACATAATTTTTTAGCTTTACTGGTTGGAACTGCTTTAATATCAAAGCGTTCAAGAAGTACCCGAACTTTTTTGAATACTGATGAATAAATAATTGGAAGTCTTATGGTTGTTTCTTGTTTTTCCTGCGTAAGAAGCGTCGTCAAAAGATCACGCTGTATTCTATAATTTTTTTTTTGACAAGATTTCCAATTACCCTCTCGTCAAATCCATTTTTTCTCGCCGTATCTTTAATATATTTTAATAATCGTGCATGTAATTAATTTCAAAGTTTCTGAAACTCGGTCTTGCCAGATCTTTGCATAGCTGCCTGACTTCTTACTTTCGCAATCGAACGCAATTGGTAAAATTTCAAGGAGTTTTATCGAAAAATATATCTGTTACCTCCAGTGTACCACAAGGTAGCCATCTTGGCCCACTCCTTTTTAATATATTTATTTCTGACCTATCTGACGTCTTCGCAAATATGCCCCATCTACTTTACGCCGACGATCTCAAAGTGTATCACATCATTAAATCTAAATCCGATGCACTCTTTCTCCAACCGAAACTTAATTCACTTGACCATTGGTGCAATGAAAATAAGCTCTCTCTCAACATTGCTAAGTGCCAGGTTATTAGTTTTTCGCGAAAATGCACGGCCTCACATAACACGTACTTCCTTGGCAATTTTTTTTTTAGCCCGAGTTGAAAACGTTGTTGACCTTGGTGTTCTCTTGGATGAGAAACCCCGCTTCACCTTCACTATGATAAAATACTTTCAAAAACTAGGGTTCATCAAAAGACGTTCCAAGGAATTTCGTAACCAGTGGGTCACAAGATCCTTATACATCTCACTTGTACGCCCCTTTCTCCAATATGTCTCTATCTGCTGGAATCTGGCTTTTGAAACCCACAGAAACAGACTTGAGTCCATACAAAAACAGTTCTTACTTTTCGCATTGAGAGAACTATACAATCCTTACGATTTTACTACCCTTCCTCCTTATGAGTTTCGACTGGGTCATCTAAACTTATTGACACTTGCATCTAGAAGAAAGATAATTTCTGCCTGCTTCACATTCGACGTCATTAGAGGCGTTATCAAAGTTGAATTCCTGAATAGTAAAATGGTATTAAATAACCCTTTAAGGAACACCAGGTCCTCTCGTTTACTTAAAGAATATCCACATTCCACGACTTACGCAGCTAATGAGCCGGTAAACAGATGCTGCAGAATATTTAACAGCATAAGTTTTCTGTATTCCCCAACGATCCCCAAATTCTCCTTCAAATCCTCCCTTTTCCAAGCCATCCATAACCCCTTATCTTAAGCTATATGTCAATGCTTTATTTGTTTGTTATTTATCACTTCTTATTGATTTATTTGTTAATTATTCAATTTATTTAATTTTTCGTTTACACATATTTTTTTCACATATTTTCTTGTATTGTTTATACCTTGTTTGGTAAATAAATAAAATAAAAAACATTAAATAATATAAAATAAATTTCGGCCATTTGATTCATTTCTATCGAACAATGACCTAATAGAATCCGAATATTCATATGCCCTCGTATTTCATACTTGCAAGTGCTTTCATACTCACGAGTATTTCGTACCCGAGACTCACGAGAATTTCGTACCCGAAAATACTTGCAAGTGCGAAAATACTCGATACGAGTATATACTCGTATAGTTATAAAATACTTGCAAGTATTTCGTACGCGAGACGAAAATACTTGCAAGTACGAAACTAGGCGATACGAGTATATACTCGTATAGTTCCAAAATATATATACTACTAATACTTGCAAGTATTTATGTATACATATATATATATATATATATATATATATATATATATATATATATATATATATATATATATATATATATATATATATATATATATATATATATATATATGTATATATATATATATGTATATATATATATATATATATATATATATATATATATATATATATAAATATATATTATATATATATATATATATATATATATATATATATATATATATATATATATATATATATATATATATATATATATATATATATATATATATATATATATATATATATATATGTATATATATATATATATATATATATATATATATATATATATATATATATATATATATATAAATACTTATATATTTTTTTTTAACATAGTGCATTTATTTCACAATTATACATTATGGTAATGCGAGACGAAAATACTTGCAAGTACGAAACTACGCGATACGAGTATACTATATACTCGTATAGTTCCAAAATTAATGTACTACTAATACTTGCAAGTCTGTATGATTTGTTTGAAATAGTTGGCTTTAGCAATAGGAATGAGAGAATTTAGTTTATTTCGATATTTTTTAAAATACTTGTTAAGTTGTTCATTGTTCGGATTATTTATCAAGGAAATACCCAACTTATTTTTTTTAAATTGATTTAATGAGCCCAAAAGTTACCCACGGCTTCAGTTTGCGACAGTTAGAAGCATATTTCTGGACTGTAGATGAACTGTCGACAATGAGATTACTCAGCGTGTCATGAAATTTCCTTGCACAACTGTCAACATTATCACAGGACATAACTTCATTCCAAGATACATAGGCCAGTTTACTTTTAAGGAGCTCATAACTAGTTTTTTGCTTATTCGTAGATATGCTGGGCACCTCATTGTTACAAACAGATTGTCGAAAATTTAAAGATAAAAATAAAGAGGTGCTGTTATGGCCGGATATCGCATTGTTTATTACCGCTGATTTTACTCTATTAAAATATATTTGTCTAAAGTTAGCAAAAATATGGCGCAAACAACTACCTATCCGAGTGCTTTGGTTTATGTATGATATAAAGCC
>CANBKX010000473.1:0-38494 GCA_947369275.1 Nemotelus nigrinus
ATGTGAAATAAGCAACTGATAACGAATATAATTAACCCGTGTTTTGCTCTCATAAACGTTGAAATTCATGCCAGTGGTAATATCTGAAACCTTGCACCATATGAGTTATAATGCATTCTTAAGACGAAAGTAAAACGTGGCATTTGAAACAGTTTGGCCGTAATAAGCAGCACATGTGGTGGAATATGCACTCAAAACCTGCACGATTCTTCTACTGTTCTTCGAACATTAGTGTTTCTAGCGGTTCAGGTGCGCTAGAGTTTTTTTTTTATTAAGTTTGGTTTTTGATTTCATTTCTTGCTCCGCATGATTAATCTGATGGCCTGGGGTGATATTTGTTCCCGGGAGCACTTGATTGCCTCAGCCATATTTTTTTTTCTCTGTGGCCATAGGTGACAACTTAATCAGATTATTCATGTTGGATTTCATTTAAACTAATACTTTTTTTTCTCTCATTTTTTTCTATTTTAAATGTTTTTTTTCTTTTATTTCATTTCGGTCGAGCGGTCGTCAGTGCAACATTGGCGCCCGTTCTCGTGCTATTGTGTGTTGTCCAGTGTTTGACAGAGGTACGCCTCTTTTCACTTTTATACTGACTCTCAGCTTGAGGCGAAACAAAACGAACCACTCGAGTTGAAAGTCGCTGAAATATCCTTCAGTTGTGAAGTCGCTTGGCCCTTTTGCCTTTTGTTTCTTGGAGGGAAATTCGATGATACTAGATCGTGACTGAGTCCACCGGTTTGACGGTGTAGGTTTACTTGATTGTAACCTGGTGAGCAGTTCACGAAATGGGGTCATCGAATTTTCTTGACTCAGCTGGGAAGTTCAACTTGTTGACATTTGTTTACCATTTCTTTAATTCCCATTTTCTAATTATGTGTTAAATTTTTATTACCTTTTCCTTTCCTTCACAAACATCCCTACGGGAAGAGGAAATGTAGGAATCATTATTTTTTTTATGATTTGCGTTTATTTTCAATTTAGTTATTTTAGGAAACATCTTTCCTCTTTTGTTTAGTTTTGGAATATACTGAGTGTTCTTGATTATAACTCACCATTTACAGTGTTCTTATCTGGGCGGGAAAATATTTAATCGTTTCAATAATTTTAGTTTATTTTTCTTACGAAATTTCGTTTCTCCTTCTGCACAAAAATTTTTGATTTGCTACATACCGTCACGAAATTGCTTTAGTGGGGAGGAAAACATATTTCTTTCTCGGTGCTTGATTCAATTTTTGGATTTATTTTAGTTTTTGAGAGAAAACTGCAGGTGCTTGGGTTTTGGTAAATAGTTTGAGAATTTGGTGAATATTTGTTAGTGTCTAGGTTTTGATTCTCATACTGAAATTTTATTGCTCGAAAAGAATTGTTTCGAAATGCGTCGCAGAACAGCGAGTTGGGACCCTAGTTATTCCCATATTGACCGAGAGCTAGGTCGTCTCAGTCTTTCCGCCTCCAGCACTCCCCAAGAGGTTGGCAAGGACACACGGTTCTGCCACCCACTACTGCGGTGGAGCCCTCTCAAATTGGAGCAGATCATTTGTCGTCGACGGTTACTAGGGGTCCCAATGTTATTGAGCCGAGGGTTACCTTTCGAGAGGCAGGGCTAAACGCCGAACATCCGCGGACATTGGTCCCTATTACGAAATGGGGTTTAATGTTCGATGGTGTCTCGAGGGATATGGACGCTCGGCAATTCCTGTTTCGTGTGTCCACCATGGCTGCTGATTATGGAGTATCGGGTAATGAGTTAGTACGAGACCTGCACCTGCTACTGAAAGGTATGGCGGCGAATTGGTACTGGCAGCTGCGGGATCTTTATGGGAACCTGACGTGGAGTCAGCTTCGAACTGAATTTCACGAGCGTTTTGCACCACATCGCACGAATGTTGACATTAGACGTGCTATAGACGCGCGGCGGCAACGTCCAAATGAAACGTTCATTGAATTTTATGAAGCAATTGAGGCGTTGGCTCTTCAGTTACAGGTTCCTTTAGTGGATGTGGACTTGCAATGCATTCTTTTTAGAAACATGAATACCCGTCTTCAGGAACATTAAGCAGGTTTTGATTTTTCGACTACCCGTGATCTCGTCAGGAGATGCACTCGCGTTGAATCCGTGTGGCGTGAATTAGAAGCAGAACGTCGACCAACTCGTCGTCCATATGGAGCTTATTAGCTATGCTTTAATGATGAGATCGCAGAGCTTCCAGAACCCCGACGTTGCTCATCACCAGCACGCTTCGATGATTGGGCCCGCAGTGGCGTTAATTAAAGGGAAACAAGTGAGTTTGATTCTAATCAATTCGAGACTCCAAATCAAGTGCACGAGGTCATGACAAAACGGTTCAATACACCAAATCCACAACTCAGCACTCAACGGGGACAATTTCGTGTCTGTTGGAATTGCAAGAACCTGGGACATTCGTTCCTTCATTGCTCGATGCCTATTAAGCGAGTTTTTTGTTTTGGATGTGGTTCTGATGGGGTCATGAAGCCTCAGTGCCCCAAATGTCGAGCTTATGATAGTAGAAAGGTAACGGGGTCGAACAGGAATCAGTCTGACTCCCCGCGATTCAATTCGCGCCACGGGAAGGCGGATGTAGCCACTAATGTCGATCCGGAGTTGCGACGTCTATCTTGACTGGATGATATGCATCCCAAATCTCTTTCGCTTCAGAATGACAATATCACATCATACCCACTCACATCCAACCCATATGTTCAAACTCAAATCTCTGATGGCCTTTCATTTTCTGATTCGAGTATTGAATCCACATGCTCTAATCCCATTGGACCTGTTTGTCTGCGGTTGTCCTCGTCCAGGAGCTTCCATCGATCCTGGAGGTACTTCACCGCAAGAAAATTTTTGAAACGCGCCAGCGTTGAGTCGATAGTCACCATTAATGGTGATAATCGCCCTTTCGCCGAAATCATCATTAAGGGACGAAAGTTAACGGGATGACTTGACAGTGGGGCTAGTGTCAGCATACTCGGCGTTGGCTCTTTGGACCTGCTCTCGGATTTTGGCCTGTATATGCATACTATGCAAGCCCACGTCCAGACAGCTTCGGGTCAAAAGAGTCCAGTGGTGGGATATGTTGGCACTTTGGTGCGATTTAACGAACAGAGTAAATGGATGCGATTTTTGGTCGTTCCGTCTCTAACCCCACCCTGTCTATCTGGGTATGGACTTTTGGGACCTTTTCAAAATCGCTCCAACGCAATGTCACTCGTTCGAGGCCCTTACAGAGCCTGCGTGCCCCGGGTTTTCACCTATTGACCACTCAGGAGCAGCAACGACTCGACCTTGTCATACATCAGTTTCCTTCATATAACAAGGAGGGCCTGGGCAAAACCAAACTCGTGTCACATAAGATTGACACGGGTTCCGCTCAGCCCATTAAACAACGACACTATGCCATGTCACCGGTTATACAGAAACTGATGTATGACGAACTTGATCGTATGTTGTCACTGGGTGTGATAGAGGAAAGCCATAGCGCGTGAAGTTCCCCCGTCACCTTGGTGAGGAAGCCTGGCAAGGTGCGTCTATGCCTTGATGCTCGACGTCTGAACGAGGTCACCTTAAAAGATGCCTACCCATTACCTCTCATTGAAGGACAGTTGGCACGCCTACAAGATACCAGGTTCATCACTAGTTTGGATCTGAAGGATGCTTTCTGGCAGATTCCATTAGACGAAGCATCACGTGATGAAACTGCCTTTACCGTCCCTGGCAGACCTTTGTATCGTTTCACGGTTATGCCATTCGGTTTGTGCAACGCTCCGCAGACTTTGTGTCGGTTAATGCACAAAGTTATACCACACAAACTGCAGGACAAGGTATTTGTTTACTTGGACGACTTGCTCGTCACAAGCTCAACATTTGATGAGCATTTGGAGCTCTTGAGCACTGTTGCGAGACGGCTCAGAGACGCCAACTTGACCATCAACGTTGAAAAAAGCAAGTTTGTCCAAAAGGAGATCAAGTACCTTGGCTTTGTGGTTAGTGATGGGATTTTACAAACCGACCTGGAGAAGGTGTCAGATATTCTGACATATCCAGAGCCCCGAACGGTAAAAGACGTGAGACGGTTCATGGGAATGGCGGGATGGTACAGACGTTTTATCCCAAATTTTGCTTCCGTCACTGCTCCACTTACGGATCTGCTAAAAGGCAAGCGTTCTTTCAACTGGTCTTTGGCTGCTAGCAATTCCTTCAATGAAGTCAAGAAAATGTTGGTTTCCGCTCCGGTGTTAGCCAATCCAGATTTCACAAGACATTTTTATATTCAATGTGACGCTAGTGCATTGGGTATTGGAAGTGTCTTGTTCCAGAAGGATGATGATGGTGGAGAGCATCCCATCGCGTACATGTCCCTGAAACTTAACGCGGCGCAACGCAACTACAGTGTTACCGCATTGGAATGCTTAGCTGCGGTGCAAAGTGTTAAGAGGTTCAGAGCGTACGTTGAGGGGCTGCCCTTCACTATCATCACAGATCATGCCAGCCTAAAATGGCTGATGCAACAACAGGATCTGTCTGGACGATTGGCTCGCTGGAGCTTGAAGCTGCAGGGGTATGATTTTCACATTGAGCATCGGAAGGGTAATCTCAACGTCGTCCCAGACGCTCTGTCAAGAGCCTGTTTTTCTGATGATCAGGTGGCTACAATTGGAAAATGTCTTCCGGAGCACGAGCATCTGGGTGTGATTATTCCAGAAGCTGCGTTTCACGAGTCCTCCTATAAGCATTTGAGGGAGCAAATTGTGGAACACCCCCAAAAATTTCAGAATTTGAACGTGTCGAACGACAAAATATACATCACACTGGGTTCGCTCGATGCCTCTATTTCGGATATTCCCCAAACGAAGTTATGGGGTCCCGGATGGTCAGCAGGGGGTGCTCATAGCCAGAGCTCATGATGATCCTCGTGGGTCGCATTGTGGAATTCGAAAAACGATTGAACTGCTTCAAAGGTATTTTTATTAGCCTCGCATGAGGCAAGATGTCATGCGACATATCAAGAATTGCGTGACCTGCAAGCAGATCAAGCCTTTGAACTCCATTCAAAGACCATTCATGGGATCACAGCGAGAAACGGAGTGACCTATGCAGCGCCTCTTTGTGGATTTTATGGGACCATATCCACGTTCGCAATCGGGTAACACACACTTGTTTGTGGTCTTGGATCACTACACTAAATTTGTGTGGCTCAAGCCCATGGCTAAGGCAACCGCAGACGCTGTGGTAAAATATCTCGAACGCGAAATTTTCCTAACTTTTGGGGTCCCCGAATGGCTCCATTCAGATAACGGACTTCAATTTACTTCCAAGACATTTGCTGAATTGTTGGTAAACTATGGAGTGCATCACTGTTTTACTCCAGTGTATTCTCCGCAGGCGAATTGCTGCAGAGCGTACTAACGTGTCAACGTTAAACGCCATAAGGGCCTACATAGGATCCGATCATGCGAAGTGGGACGAGAAGCTTCCTGAGTCGTGCTCTGCTTTTCGTAAGGTAGTGCATGAGTCGACTGGCTTTCCGCCTCACTTCCTCATGTTCGGATATCATCCTATTCAGCATGGCTCAGAGTACGCGCTGCTCAGGAGTCTTAGGGCTTTTGAAGACGGAGAAATCCAATTGCAATCAAACGTTGACCGGCAACGTTTGGCGCAAGATCTTGTGAAAGACAAGTTGAACGAAGCATATAAAAAAATCGCCCAACATTACAATCTGCGAGCCAGACCACGAATTTTCTCTTTGGGTCAAAGAGTCTTCGTCCGGAACTTCGTTGTGAGCAAGGCAGTAGATCGCTTTGCAGCAAAGTTCGCCCCACGATTTGTCCCTGCCATCGTTAGGCGAAAAATTGGTCAAGTCACATACGAATTGGAAGATGCAAGTGGTAAGGTGTTGGGTGTTTTCCACTCAAAAGACATCCGGGACGGAGTCGGAGATGTACCTTTTGATTCTGCATAAATTCCGAAATTGAAACGTTGGTAACACATTTTGATTGTGCCCGGCTGTGAAACTTCAGGGTCTGGGTCGTCCCCACGATTGTTGCGAAACAGCCTCGCCACAGCTATCACCCACACACATATACCTACAAACCTTGCGAATGCAGTGCTGCGTGCGACAGTCGAATGCATTGCATTGGCATCGAAAACCGGCTTTGCGTATGCATTTGATTGTCGCATGCGTCATTGCATTGCATCAGGTTCGCTGACCTGTGCGCAGCTGATATGCAAATACTTGCATCAGCTGCGTTATCAGGCCGGTGATAACGGGAGATGCACATAGGCGCGCCGTAGGGGGGGCCAGAGGGGGCCGGGACCCCCCAGACCCTAGGTTGGCCCCTCCCTGAAAAATAAATATTTCCAACAGCAGACACTTAAGTTTTCGCCTGTTAGGTTTTTGTGGTTACAGCAAGAGTTGTGTAGTGTAGTAGTGTAAGCCTATACAAACTTTCACTACTTATAACTTCAAGACGGTGTTATTTGTGGTATTTATTACGATGTTATGGGACTTATTTCGAGATATGGACGAGAATATTTAATTTCGACAAGTTATACGTTAAGAAAAAGACGAAAAGCGCTTCGCCAATCATCCTTTTTTTATTAAGATTATCTGTTCATTCCTAGTAGGCAATATACAGGTATTTAGATAAGAACACTTTTATAAACTGGCGCTTTATGCAATTATGTTTTTCACAAAACATAGTCTGAGTATTAAAATGGTATTAACGTAGAATACAATTTTCGAAGTCATTTGGAGAATAAAAATGGTATCGCTGCCACTTTTATGCTATTTCAGAAGTAAATTTTAATTTGGAAGTAAATACTTCCACTGAAAATTTAATTTTAATGTCATCAAGAGAAACACGTCTTGACAGCTTTTTACAAAATATATTATTGATTCTTATTTTTCAATATTTTTTGACATTTTTCTAAGCCTACTTTATATTATTGTATTGTATAGTGCTGTGTGGATATGTTATTGTGGGTTGTGTTATGTGTTCCCACACTATCTATGACCTACTTGGTTTACACTCAGGTTAAATGTGTGTGAATTTTATTATAATCTGATAACTGCATCAGAAGTTAAAATGCATAGCACTTCAATTTCACCGAGTGTTTTTCCATAGTGACACAACCACCACATGGTTCTTATCATATTCATTAAACTTTTTTCATACATGTATCTACTCAAGACCAGTATATACCGATTGGGAATTTTACAAGTTTAGATTTGACTGTATAAATATAGTATCAAATTCATCAATCGTTTGCATTTTATTCTAAAAATCGTGTGAAAGATTTGTGTTTACGTACTTATGGTAGCTACAAGGTTACCCATACATTATTTAAAAACTACAGAAACTTATTTTATATGCCCATTGATGAGTCTTGTAAATTTTGGGATGGTCTGATGACTCGGTGTGAAGCTATCACAATGCGAAATTTTCCATTGATTTTCCATTGTTGCCAAAAATACACCAAAATTTCAGTTCGACCAAACTTCGCGATCCAGATAACTTATCCGGATGGTAAAATTCATGCACAATGTGAAAACTCGAATAGTACTTTGAGGACAGTAAGTGATATGGTGCTTGAACAGTCTTGGAATATTGTCAAGCTGAACCAAAATTATTTGGAAAAGGCTATCGACCTTACGATGTGTCTCAGTCGCCAAAGATGTGCTTTCAGAGGACATGATGACAGTGGTGCCAGTGATAACCGTGAATTTTTTTTTTTTTTGAATTTTTTACATTATTCGTGAAGCATGATTCAACTTTTGCAAATAATTTTAAAAACAAGATTGCGAACTGCTGTAGTGGCTAAACACAAAATGAATTAATAAAAATATTTGCTGAAATCGTTCGCGAGGATAATACAGCTGAAATAAAAGAGTGCGGACTGATATGCATTATGGCAGATGAAGCAAGGGTCCACAAAAAGGAACAACTCTCCGTGGTTGTCAGATTTACTAAAGACCTAGCAGTTGAAGAAAGGATCTTAAGCTTTGTATACTGTTCAGGAGCTAGAAATGCCTCGTATTTAGCAGATATACTTTTCAGCCTGTTAGCCAGCTACGGACTTAGTGAATTGCCTGTTGTTGGACAGTCTTATGATGGTGCTAGTGTCATGTCAGGACAAAAAAGTGGCGTACAAATCTAAATCAATATGAAACACTCTGCAGCCACATTTGTACACTGTCTAGCTCATAAAATTATCCTTATTGTGATGGACACACTTTTCACAATCGAAACGTGTACATCCTTTTTCAATGCCATCGAATCCCTTTACCTACACATTTTGAAGCCATCAAAACACCAATTGTTGAAGCAGCTTGTAGAGGCAGTTGATCTAAATACAAGGCGTGAAAGGAGAAGTTTAAGCTCGACTCATTAGTCAATGAGATTTCACAATTGCAAATATGTGATCGATAGTAGACTATAAAAGAAGCTTTAGAAAAAGAAATGAATGAGTGAAAATACAACGACTCAGTTTATTCATTGGGGATCTTTCATTCAATCAGTAATCCTAAGTTTGTAGTAAATCTTTTCATCTTTCACTATGTTCTTTTTATAACGAACATGTTAAGCCCATATTTCCAAACTAAAAATGCAACTCTTAGGGATGGGATAGATCTTGTAAATGGAACAGTTAAAACACCACTAAGTGAGCGAGAAGACTTGTATGTAGTTTGGGAAAAAATTAAATTATTCGCAGAGAAGAACTGTCTCGATCTCACATTTCCCAGAGGATCGCGAAAACGGAAAACAGCAAAACGCACTAGTTTCAAAGGTGTTGCTGTTTCATCTAGCCTTGGACACGCAGTTAGGGCTACGAAGATATCCCTGCAAACCAAATGGCTCGGAAAGAGTAAGTTACAGGACTCTTCCATCTTGCCAAATTATTTATGCTTTTTCTAGGTTTTCTAGGTAACAAAAGTTTGAAGCAAGAGGTCAATTTTTTCCTTCTTAGCTTAAAATATTCCAATTTCTTCAAAGATATTTTGGAACTTAGGTATCCTCGTCTTTAAGTATAAGTTGAAATATATTTAGCTTCTCAACGAAAAAATAGTCTTATATTTCTAATTATTTCCATTCTATTTTCATATAATTTGTATAAGCGTTCATTTCTTAACGATCATAGATAATTCGTGTGTAGTTCGTACCTACCGTTCACATTATATGCATGTCGTTGTAGCTCATACATATTCACAGACATGAAGTTTATTTGATAATGCATTATGCATATGCAAATAACAAAGAATAAATTAACAAATATGTAATGTATTTATAAATAATGTAAGTTGTATGAACAGTACGTCTTGAACCTTTTGGTCCCTGGCCCCTGCTAGATTTTAGGTCACGGCACGCCTATGGAGATGCATGGTGCGAGGTGTGGAGAAGAATTGCTGCACAGCTGAGCAACACGAGAAAGACGGGACTTGGCGGTAACGGGAGCTGGATTGCTGGTGAAGTCGAGGTTGGGAGTTCGAATTTGGTAATTGGGTGAGAAAGAGGATTTTTGAAAAAAACTGGTGGTCTGTATGGTGTGATGAATTATTTTTGAAGTGGACATTTTCATTAATTGCACTGATAAGTGAAAAGGAGGAATTTTTGTGCATTGACTTCCTTTAGATATCTGATAGTGCGATTTTTATTTGATTTTTCTGAAAAACGGCTGTGCTGGTGAGATTAGAATTTTGGATTGTGAAACAAAAAAATAACGAAAAGCAAGCATTGAACAGTGGACTCTTTCATTAATTGCCCTGATAAGTGAAAAGGAGGAATTTTTGTGCATTGAATGCCTTTAGATATCTGATAGTGCGATTTTTATTTGATTTTTCTGAAAAACGACTGTGGTGGTGAAATTAGAATTTTGGATTGTGAAACAAAGAAAAACGAAAAGCAAGCATTGAACGGTGAATTTGGCGTGACGGGAAAATTTTTATTTGAGTGAAAAAAAAGAAAAGTTGATTTTTGGAACTGAAGGAGATTCGAATTTATAATTGAATTTGAAATTGAAAATTGGTGTTGGATTTGAACGTGCACAAGTAAAAATTAATTAGAAACTTTCCAATTGGATTTGATGCTGTCCTTGTTCTTGGATGAAGAATGAATGCTGGGAACCAGAAATACTTGACTTGAGATGGTGTAAGAAGAAGAACGGACCAGGTCCCGAGGAACCCAGATAAGTAACTGGTAGAAAATGCGAATGGAATAAGCAAAAGAAAAAAAACAAGATCAAGTTAATTTTTATGCTTACATCACAAATTGAGAATATACTTTAAAGATACTGAAAAGATCATTTCAATAATATATTAATCATTTTTGGTGTGTATGCAGGTACACTTTGTTAACTATATTTTTACATACATATTACATTTACATACATATTTCGTGATATTCGTTCATTTAATAAGAACATAATCGCCTTGTTACGATTTGTGTAAACCGATTCCGGCCGGAGTTGGGTCCAAACCTTATTCACTCAGATTATGACATACACTTTTCTTTGTTTTATTAAATTTTGAATTATGAATTTTATAATTTTGATAGTAAATGAAGTATTCTTTTCATTTTGGATGTTTAAATTTTGGTTGAAGTTTTATTAGACATAATTTTCTTTTTAATTATTTTTCTTTATTAATTTTGATGAATAAAATAAATACAATGAATCGGGAATAATTTCGTTTTGTTAATGATTCCTACAGGTCTTCTTCTTTTCCCTGTGTTTTGTACTGTGTGTTAAATGTTGTATCGTCTGCGTGCCGTAGCACGAAAGTCAGGTTCGTCCCAAAAAACCCACGCCGGACTGAGCTAGCTGGCAGGTTTGGCACGCGGGACAGAACCGAACCTGACTTAAATTAAAATGTTGCGCTGACGGCCGCTCGGCTATCATAGTTTCGCAACAAATGGCGCCCAAAAACAGCTTAATTGATTAGGCATATGTACATAAGTTTTGATTTGGTAATTTTATTTTTTTTGGTTTTCTTCAGAATTTTTTTTAGTCAATTTTGTATGTTTGTTACTAATGTTCGAAGAAGAACATTAGTATTAAAATCACTTTGGCCAAAAAATCAATATTTCTATACATATATATATATATATATATATATATATATATATATATATATATATATATATATATATATATATATATATATATATATATATATATATATATATATATATATATATATATATATATATATCTATATATATATATATATATATATATATACATATATATATATATATATATATATATATATATATATATATATATATATATATATATATATATATATATATATATATATATATATATATATATAGAAATATGAATTTTTTTTGAGCTATTCAATCATTACCAAATTTTCAGAACATATTCATATTATTTAGTTGTAAATTCGTGTAGCTTTTGATGAGCGTGCTGGCAACCGTGAAGCTACGGCAGGCACTGAAAGTGAAAACCTCCAAAATATCGTCTCTCTTGAAAAAATGCCGCTTCTTCAAAAAAAAGCCACTCATATGTAAATTTCGTGCTGTTTCTACATAGACCAAAAAAAAAATTGATATGGTATAACGGACACGCCTGGTAACCCTTGCCCAATTTACCTATATTTTTTAGCATCAAAAACTTCTGTTCACTGAAACTCACGATCCAATAAGTAGAATTAATTGAAATTTGCAGACTGTATTGGTCCTAAATAGGACCAGGTCTGATAGAAGTAATTTTGAAATGCGGGCAATTCTGTGCCAGTGGTGCCATCTTGAAAATTCACTAAAAAAGATAACTGCTTTTAGCCCTATAAATTCTGATTGAATCGTTCGATTTTAACGAAATTCACACAGTAGCTGGACCTTATTTTAAACCACGTTTGGTAGAAATTTGGTTGAAAAATTCGGTTGCTATGATAATTCAGCTATGATAATTTTGGTGTCTTAAATTTGAAAAAATAAAAATTTGGAAGTGAAAACATTCAAATTATCGAATATCCTAAAAATGTCCGTTTCTTACAATAAAACCAATCTGTATGCAAATCTTATGCTTTGTCTACACGTTTAAAGTAAAACTTTGGAAATTTCATATCGGACAAGAACGGTAACCTTTTCCCAGTTAACCTATATTTTTAGCATCAAAAACTTCTGTTCACGGGAATTCACGAACCAATAATCAGATACCATTTTAATTTACATAATGCATTGGATTTAAGTAGAACCAGGTCTGATAGAAGCGATTTTGAATTGTGGGCAACTCTGTGCCAGTGGTGCCATCTTGAAAAATTACAAAGAAAAAAAAACTGCTTTTTGCCCTATGAAATGTGAATTAGTAACCAGATTTTCATAAAATTGACACAGTAGCTGCACCTTACTCAAAACTCTGTTTGATAGAGATTTGGTTGAAAAATTCGATTGGTGCTGCCAGCTATGGTAATTTTTGTGTCTTTGCTTTTGAAAATTCTCTCAGGAAAATAAAACTTTTTGCCCTATAGCTTCCAGTGCGGTCATGAAATCAATACGAATTTCATACAATTAATGGAACTTATTATAAGCATTATTCAAGCCAAATTTGGTTGAAAAGCATCGATAGGGTTGCCAGCTGTTGTTGGTTTTGTGTTTGTTTGCAATATCTTTATTAAGCAGTTTTATCGTAGAATTTTCAATTGGTAATGATATTGTAGTGACAATAAACAGCAAATATTAAGCTTTCGATTATTTGAAAAAACTCGCTGCAGGTAACCCTAAATTTCTTTATGCTCCTATAACTTCGAATGTAATATTACAACGTGAAGCAGATGTGATATATTCTTGGCTTTGATACTGGCGAAAGGTTGCCAGCACGAGTCGGTTGTGCTACTTTTGTATCAATAAATGCTTACAGTTAGTATTCATACCGGAAACATTTACAATGAAAATAAATAACCGATGTTTCAATTCCCAAAGTTCTACAAATTTTTCGGATCGCAGCCCCAAACACCAACTTCAGTTACAGTGCTGCAGGCACTGAGCATTTTCTTCATTGATGTTATATGAGATACTGCTTTCAAAGTTTCGTGAAATAAGCAACTGATAACGAATATAATTAACAAGTGTTTTTCTTTCATAAACTTTGAAACCCATGCCAGTGGTAATATCTGAAACCTTTTACCATATGAGTTATAGTTCATTTTTGAGACCAAAGTAAAACGTGGCATTTGAAACAGTTTGGCCGTAATAAGCAGCTCATGTGGTGGAATATGCACTAAAAACCTGCACGATTCTTCTACTGTTCTTCGAACATTAGTGTTTCTAGCGGTTCAGGTGTGCTAGAGTTTTTTCTATTTTAAATGTTTTTTTTTCTTTTATTTCATTTCGGTCTAGCGGTCATCAGTGCAAAATTGGCGCCCGTTCTCGTGCTATTGTGTGTTGTCCAGTGTTTGACAGAGGTACGCCTCTTTTCACTTTTATACTGACTCTCAGCTTGAGGCGAAACAAAACGAACCACTCGAGTTGAAAGTCGCTGAAATATCCTTCAGTTGTGAAGTCGCTTGGCCCAGAGGCGAGCAGTTTTGATTTTTACAGCGCCTCGAGCCTTTTGTTTCTTGGAGGGAAATTCGATGATACTAGATCGTGACTGAGTCCACCGGTTTGACGGTGTAGGTTTACTTGATTGTAACCTGGTGAGCAGTTCACGAAATGGGGTCATCGAATTTTCTTGACTCAGCTGGGAAGTTCAACTTGTTGACATTTGTTTACCATTTCTTTAATTCCCATTTTCTCATTATGTTTTAAATTTTTATTACCTTTTCCTTTCCTTCACAAAAATCCCTACGGGAAGAGGAAATGTAGGAATCATTATTTTTTTTATGATTTGCGTTTATTTTCAATTTAGTTATTTTAGGAAACATCTTTCCTCTTTTGTTTAGTTTTGGAATATACTGAACGTTCTTGATTATAACTCACCATTTACAGTGTTCTTACCTGGCCGGGAAAATATTTAATCGTTTCAATAATTTTAGTTTATTTTTCTAACGAAATTTCGTTTCTCCTTCTGCACAAAAATTTTTGATTTGCTACATACCGTCACGAGATTGCTTTAGTGGGGAGAAAAACATATTTCTTTCTCGGTGCTTGATTCAATTTTTGGATTTATTTTAGTTTTTGAGAGAAAACTGCAGGTGCTTGGGTTTTGGTAAATAGTTTGAGAATTTGGTGAATATTTGTTAGTGTCTAGGTTTTGATTCTTATACTGAAATTTTATTGCTCGAAAAGAATTGTTTCGAAATGCGTCGCAGAACAGCGAGTTGGGACCCTAGTTATTCCCATATTGACCGAGAGCTAGGTCGTCTCAGTCTTTCCGCCTCCAGCACTCCCCCAAGAGGTTGGCAAGGGCACACGGTTCTGCCACCCACTACTGCGGTGGAGCCCTCTCAAATTGGAGCAGATCATTTGTCGTCGACGGTTACTAGGGGTCCCAATGTTATGGAGCCGAGGGTTATCTTTCGAGAGGCAGGGCTAAACGCCGAACATCCGCGGACATTGGTCCCTATTACGAAATGGGGTTTAATGTTCGATGG
This sequence comes from Nemotelus nigrinus, assembly GCA_947369275.1. NCBI lineage: Eukaryota > Metazoa > Arthropoda > Insecta > Diptera > Stratiomyidae > Nemotelus > Nemotelus nigrinus. Next base: position 14,580 of record CANBKX010000473.1, read on the forward strand.
TGTCTCGAGGGATATGGACGCTCGGCAATTCCTGTTGCGTGTGTCCACCATGGCTGCTGATTATGGAGTATCGGGTAATGAGTTAGTACGAGACCTGCACCTGCTACTGAAAGGTATGGCGGCGAATTGGTACTGGCAGCTGCGGGATCTTTATGGGAACCTGACGTGGAGTCAGCTTCGAACTGAATTTCACGAGCGTTTTGCACCACATTGCACGAATGTTGACATTAGACGTGCTATAGACGCGCGGCGGCAACGTCCAAATGAAACGTTCATTGAATTTTATGAAGCAATTGAGGCGTTGGCTCTTCAGTTACAGGTTCCTTTAGTGGATGTGGACTTGCAATGCATTCTTTTTAGAAACATGAATACCCGTCTTCAGGAACATTTAGCAGGTTTTGATTTTTCGACTACCCGTTATCTCGTCAGGAGATGCACTCGCGTTGAATCCGTGTGGCGTGAATTAGAAGCAGAACGTCGACCAGCTCGTCGTCCATATGGAGCTAATGAGCTATGCTTTAATGATGAGATCGCAGAGCTTCCAGAACCCCGACGTTGCACATCACCAGCACGCTTCGATGATTGGGCCCGCAGTGGCGTTAATTAAAGGGAAACAAGTGAGTTTGATTCTAATCCATTCGAGACTCCAAATCAAGTGCACGAGGTCATGACAAAACGGTTCAATACACCAAATCCACAACTCAGCACTCAACGGGGACAATTTCGTGTCTGTTGGAATTGCAAGGACCTGGGACATTCGTTACTTCATTTCTCGATGCCTATTAAGCGAGTTTTTTGTTTTGGATGTGGTTCTGATGGGGTCATGAAGCCTCAGTGCCCCAAATGTCGAGCTTATGATAGTAGAAAGGTAACGGGGTCGAACAGGAATCAGTCTGACTCCCCGCGATTCAATTCACGCCACGGGAAGGTGGATGTAGCCACTAATGTCGATCCGGAGTTGCGACGTCTATCTTGACTGGATGATATGCATCCCAAATATCTTTCGCTTCAGAATGACAATATCACATCATACCCACTCACATCCAACCCATATGTTCAAACTTAACTCTCTGATGGCCTTTCATTTTCTGATTCGAGTATTGAATCCACATGCTCTAATCCCATTGGACCTGTTTGTCTGCGGTTGTCCTCGTCCAGGCGCTTCCATCGATCCTGGAGGTACTTCACCGCAAGAAAATTTTTGAAACGCGCCAGCGTTGAGTCGATAGTCACCATTAATGGTGATAATCGCCCTTTCGCCGAAATCATCATTAAGGGACGAAAGTTAACGGGATGACTTGACAGTGGGGCTAGTGTCAGCATACTCGGCGCTGGCTCTTTGGACCTGCTCTCGGATTTAGGCCTGTATATGCATACTATGCAAGCCCACGTCCAGACAGCTTCGGGTCAAAAGAGTCCAGTGGTGGGATATAATGGCACTTTGGTGCGATTTAACGAACAGAGTAAATGGATGCGATTTTTGGTCGTTCCGTCTCTAACCCACCCTGTCTATCTGGGTATGGACTTTTGGGACCTTTTCAAAATCGCTCCAACGCAATGTCACTCGTTCGAGGCCCTTACAGAGCCTGCGTGCCCGGGTTTTCACCTATTGACCACTCAGGAGCAGCAACGACTCGACCTTGTCATACATCAGTTTCCTTCATATAACAAGGAGGGCCTGGGCAAAACCAAACTCGTGTCACATAAGATCGACACGGGTTCCGCTCAGCCCATTAAACAACGACACTATGCCATGTCACCGGTTATACAGAAACTGATGTATGACGAACTTGATCGTATGTTGTCACTGGGTGTGATAGAGGAAAGCCATAGCGCGTGAAGTTCCCCCGTCACCTTGGTGAGGAAGCCTGGCAAGGTGCGTCTATGCCTTGATGCTCGACGTCTAAACGAGGTCACCTTAAAAGATGCCTACCCATTACCTCTCATTGAGGGACTGTTGGCACGCCTACAAGATACCAGGTTCATCACTAGTTTGGATCTGAAGGATGCTTTCTGGCAGATTCCATTAGACGAAGCATCACGTGATAAAACTGCCTTTACCGTCCCTAGCAGACCTTTGTATCTGTTTGGGCTCGACCTAGAATATAGATTTTAATTAGTATGCAGAACCGAATTGGACATTACCTGTTGTGGTGTCGGTGACAGCTGTGATGTGACAACTTGTCAGTGACAGCAGCTGTGGCAAATTTAACAACGAATCCAGTCAGCTGATATGGTTAATTGTTAATGTTGTATCTGAATTCAAATGTTAGTAGTGGAATACCAAATTGGAAATGTAATGTTATCAGTAGAATGAAATGTACCGGAATTTTCACAAAGAAATTTTTTCAAGTCATTGTTTTAGTTGAACTCAAATCGATCGGTCGTAGTTTGAATAGTTGTCATTGAATTTAAATCGGTTGCTAAAATTTGTTCATTTAATGGAAATTACTCGTATTGTTAAATCTTACTTAACGCATAATAAATAAGTTCAAGTTTTAATTCGTGGCAGTTTTAATCTTTTATCTAGAACATTTTTTGGTCCTTCGAACCGGATCTATGGTCGTGTGTGAACTTTTAAACGGGATTTCGCGCGGTTTAAAGAAACAGTGATAACAGTGTTGAAGACAACAGTTAAAATATAACTGTAATGGAATAGCGGTCAAACCTGGTGAGTCGAATTCAGATTTCCTTTGTTACATGTGGTGCTATTTATTGCCTATATTCCTATATTGTCTATGTTGCTATTTATTGCCTATATAATTGATTGCATTTGGGCATATTTTGCTTTATTGTCGCGTCGCAATTCTTTGAATTGATTGCATTTGTTGCATATCGTTTGTTATTACATAGCAACTCTTTGAATTGACTGCATATTGCTGCATATTGGTGCATATCGTTGCATATTGCTGCATATTATTGCATATTGTTGCATGTTATTGCATATCGTTGCATATTGTTGCATATCGTTGCATATTGTTGCATATTGTTGCATATCGTTGCATATAGTTGCATATCGTTACATATCGTTGAATATTGTTGCTTATCGTTGCACTTGTTGGATATTGTTGCATTTATTTTCACGTCGCAATTTTCTGGTAACTGCGTAATAAGATCGTTGTGCAGTTAAAATGGATAATTTAATAATCCAACAAAAATTGAATGCCGAACAACTAGTACGGCTTCAAAGTAATTATAAAAAGGACCCAAAGGGCCGGAAAACGGCTTCTTATTATTTCAAACTAAATGAAAAGGTCCTGAAACTATACGACACTTTTACTCATACGCATAATCAAATTTTGAATCTAATAAATGGGGAAAAAGACATAGAGAGGGAATATTTCAAAAATGATGAACTTGGGAAATTTGAAGAAAGCCATTTGGTGTTTTCATCCGAGATAGTGGAGTTAATGAAAGAAGTGGGAACTGTCCAGCCAGCAGAAGAAGCTCAAGGGCATAAGGAACATGACCTCAAATTACCACGAATTAATCTTCCTAGGTTCGCAGGAGATTATATTGAATGGGTTCCTCTCCGTGATTTGTTTATTTCATTGGTGCATAACCGTCAGTCGATTTCCAAGGTAGAAAAATTGCACTACCTGAAGAGCAGTATATGCGGGGAAGCTGAAGGTCTTTTAAGGCATATTTCTACGACCGAAGGGAACTATGATGCAGCATGGGACTTATTAGTGCAAAGATACGATAACAAGTACATCCTTTTAAATTCACATTTTAAACAGTTGTTTAGTATTGGAAAGGCTAATGAATCGTCATCTTCACTCAAAACATTATTAGATCGAACTAGTGAATGTATTCAGAGCATAGAGCATTTGGAGGTGGAGAATTTATGGGAAAGCATCATTGTGTATATGACCACGCAGCGGCTGCCACCAGATACTAGACAAATGCGGGAACAACAGCGACAAACTGATCGGAAGGATGCAGTATGGTTTAGTCACATAAAAGACTTTTTGGAAAATCGGTTTCGCGCTTTGGAAGCTGCGGGCTGCGATCGACCCAAATTTCAAAAACCCCTTTGTTCACAAGAACGTCGCGTTTTCGCTGTTTAAAATGAACATGAACTATCATGCGTGTTATGCAAAGTAAACCATTCTTTACATAAATGTCCCAAATTTTGCAAATTGTCACAGAACGATAAATTTACAACAGTGAAGCGCCATCGCTTATGTATCAACTGCTTAAAAAAAGGGCATTTAGTTGCAAATTGTGAAAGCAAAGTCACATGTTTGAAATGCAAACAATCTCATCATACTTTACTTCATAGAGAAATCAGCCCATTTAACTATACGGAACAGACCCCAAATCGATCATCAGATATTACGTCTGCTTTAGCAACGACCAATTATGGAAATTCATCCTTTCATCAAGTTAACATGAACTCAGTGAATATGTTGAAGCGGGAAGTATTGCTAGCCACAGCTTTAGTGACTTTAACCACGGATGTTGGACCTTTCATCTTGCGAGCCCTTCTTGATCAAGGTTCCCAAACGTCGCTGATCACTGAGTCCGCCGTTCAACAACTCGGTCTGAAACGAAAGGCAACAGATGTTAATATAGCTCGAATAGGTCATTCTCCGAGTAATATGGTAAAGGGAATAGTCGAAGCTCAGTTAGAAACTCGAAACAAAGAAATTATCCACTTCGAAGCCTTAATTCTTAAGACATTGACAAATCTGATTCCTGCAAGATATATTCCACTACCTGGCAAAGAATGGTTTGATAGAAACCAATTAGCGGATCCACATTTTGACCAACCTGGTCACATTGACTTATTACTAGGTGCTGATATCTACGCTAAAGTGATTCTTAGCGATATACATCGATTTCCACAAGGTCCAATAGCCCAGAACTCCAAACTTGGTTGGATTCTGTCTGGAGACGTTGGAGTATTAAATCGGTCACAATATCAGAGTTTTAAAGTAGAAATAGATGACAGGTCGAACGTGAGTACGCAACTTCAAAGGTTTTGGGAAATTGAAGAAGTTCCTACGAAGCTGGTAAATTCGGAAGAAGACGAAGCGTGTGAGAGGCATTTTGTGCGAAATGTACGAAGGGATAAAACTGGTCGGTACGTAGTACGTTTGCCATTTAAGAATGAAGAAGCAGTAAATGCATTAGGGCATTCACGATCAACAGCATTATCCAGTCTTTTAGCTTTAGAGCGACGTTTTCAAGCGAACTCAGAAGTTCAACGGGAGTATATGGATTGTATTCAAGATTATCTTCAAGCAGGACATATGAAATTGGTTTCGAATAGCATTCAACATTTAGAATCAGACAATTTAGATCACAGAAACTATTATCTTCCACACCACGCCGTTCATAGAGAAAGTACTACGACTAAATGCCGTGTGGTTTTTGATGCCTCTAGAAAGACAACCTCGGGAATTTCATTAAACGATCTCCTTTTAACTGGTCCAGCAATCCAGAACAACATGTTAGCTGTCTTAACCAATTGGAGATTCTATAGGTATGCGTTCGCAGCTGATATCACTAAAATGTATAGACAAATCAATCTAGACGACGACGACACGAAGTACCAAAGAATTTTGTGGAGAACTCAACCCGACCAAAACATCCAGGATTACTGTTTGACAACAGTCACTTTTGGCTTGACGTGTGCTCCGTTTTTAGCATTGAGGACGCTTCAGAAGTTAGCAGAAGACGAAAAGGAGATGTATCCAGATGCCGTAGCTGCTATTAAAAAGGAATTTTATGTAGATGATTTATTGTCGGGTGGGCATGATCTGTCAGAGACGATACACAAACGAGAAGAAATCAGAAAGCTACTGAACTCAGGCTGTTTTCCTCTACGCAAATGGATTGCTAACGATGTTCGCATTTTAGATGGAATTCCTCTTGAAGATTGTGAAATGAAAATATCTCATGAGTTGCAGTTAGAAGATGGGTACAAATCATTGGGAATTGTTTGGTATCCTCTACAAGATGCTTTCGGTTACTGTCTCAAATTGAATGAAAATTACAAGCCAGTTACGAAAAGACAACTGCTCTCAGACATAGCGCGTTTGTATGATCCTTTAGGATGGCTGGCACCAACTATCATCATGGCGAAGATTTTATTGCAGTCATTATGGTTGCATGGTCTCGATTGGGATGAAATATTATCTGAAGAAATAAGTCAAAATTGGACGGCATTTCGTGAGAAATTGACATTGATAGGAAACATTCGAATTCCAAGATGGACAAATTTCCAGCCGTCAGCTAAATTGGAACTGCATGGGTTTTGCGATGCATCAGCAAAAGCATACGCTGCCGCTGTATATTTAGTTGTCCGACATGAAGCAGATACACATTCCCATCTCATAATGGCAAAAACGAAAGTCGCTCCTATTCGAACTATATCCATTCCTCGTTTGGAACTATGTGGTGCTGTGCTGTTGGCAAAATTGATTCGAAAAATCGAAGAAATGTTGGATATGGGAAACTTTCATACTTGGTTATGGACGGATTCAGAAATAGTGTTAGCATGGCTGAGAGCTCAACCAGCCAAATGGAAAACTTTTGTAGCCAACCGCACAACTGATATATTATCAACAGTAGGAAATACTCCATGGCGACATGTTCCTTCACACCAAAACCCGGCTGACTTAGCATCTCGAGGGTTAGACATGGAAAAACTTATTGGGAACAAGCTATGGTGGAATGGACCTGATTGGTTCTGTCAGAGCAAGGAGATGTGGCCTAAAACAAAAAATTTGGTTACAACTGACATTGAAAGTAAAGATAAAGCATTAGTACATTTGAACACAATTACGTGGCAACATATGGAGGAAATATTGAAGAGATATTCGACACTTACTAGATTGACTCGCGTAACAGCATATTGTATTCGATTCGGCGATCTAACACGTAAACAAACATTGGACAAAGGTTATCTGAAAACCGTAGAACTTAGTAAAGCCTTTAGTATTTGGTTGAAATACACTCAGATGAAAGAATTTGACAATGAGATACACGCCTTACAAGCAAAGCAATTACTCAATAAGAAAAGTAAACTGCTAACATTAAACCCGTTCATCGATAAGGATGGTTTACTGCGAGTTGGAGGACGTTTGACAAAATCAGCATTATCGTACGATGGAAAACATCCGATTATATTACCGAAAAATGGAACTGTCGTTGAACTTTTACTACAACAATTGCATATCGAAACGATGCATGGAGGCACGCAACTTCTGTTAAATACTCTTCGCAGAAAATTTTGGCTTTTGGATGGGCGCAACACGATAAAGCGTATCGTGCACAGATGTGTCAAATGCTTTCGTGCCTCAGCTAAGTGTTCCACACAACTTATGGGTGATCTTCCTGCGGCTAGAACAACAGCATTTAGACCATTTACACATGTTGGTATTGATTATTGTGGACCGTTTGAACTACGAAGCAGAAGAGGTAGAGGTTGCCAATTATACAAAGGCTATATCGCAATTTTTGTTTGCTTGAGTGTAAAAGCAATACATATTGAACTCGTAGGCGATCTTACCACTCAAGCATTTCTTGCAGCATTGCAACGGTTCATGAGTAGAAGAGGATTTTGCAGTCACATATATTCAGATTGTGGAACCAATTTCGTTGGAGCAAATACAGAATTGAGCCGCATACTGAAATTAGCAAGCACCAATGCAGCGGAAGAGTTGGCGAATAAAGGAATTGTTTGGCACTTCAACCCTCCTGCCTCTCCGCATTTCGGAGGATTATGGGAGGCAGGAGTGAAGTCTATTAAGACACATCTACGTCGTGTAGTTGGAAACGTTGCATTGACCTATGAAGAAATGTCAACAGTGCTAAATCGTATCGAAGCTTGTCTCAATTCACGACCGTTATGTTCCCTCACTGATGATCCAAACGACTCGCAAGCTCTAACACCAGCCCATTTCTTAATTGGAGATATGATGCTAGCCCTACCAGAGAAAAACGTTATGGAAGTTAATATGAACCGGTTAAACCGATGGCAGTTAGTACAAAGACTCACGCAGACGTTTTGGACCCGATGGAAAGAGGAATACCTTTCACGACTTCAAACACGACCCAAATGGCTATACCATAAAGAATGCCCCAAAGTAGGAGACTTATGCGTAGTGAAGGATGAAAGGTTGCCAACGTATCGTTGGCCTTTGGCGAAGATAACAGAATTACATCCTGGAACGGACCAACTAGTACGGGTTGTGTCATTAAAGTTGAATGGAAAGATTTATAAGAGACCTATAGCAAAAATAGCAATCTTACCAAGGCAATAAATTGAAATGCACCAAATAAATGAAATTCCTTTGAAGTCCTTATTCCTTGTGTTCGTTCGATTCCTTGTTCGAGGTGGCGAGTCGGGGCGCCACGTACAAAATAGCCCCTTTGTTCCTGGATGCTATGTGCCTGTACGGAGGAAATGCCACAGGTAACATTAACATCTCTACTCTTTGTTTCGAACCAGTCTTGATCCTGGAATTCTTATTGTTCCCGAACTACGACAGTCAACGTTGCATGGAAGATGAGACAATCATAAGCTCGATAACCGGTAACTTAGCATTGATGGTAGAAAATACTTAGCCTATCTTTACAGGTATTAGTTTTGATCCTGTCGGACCAGCGGGGGGAGTATGTTTGGGCTCGACCTAGAATATAGATTTTAATTAGTATGCAGAACCGAATTGGACATTACCTGTTGTGGTGTCGGTGACAGCTGTGATGTGACAACTTGTCAGTGACAGCAGCTGTGGCAAATTTAACAACGAATCCAGTCAGCTGATATGGCTAATTGTTAATGTTGTATCTGAATTCAAATGTTAGTAGTGGAATACCAAATTGGAAATGTAATGTTATCAGTAGAATGAAATGTACCGGAATTTTCACAAAGAAATTGTTTCGAGTCATTGTTTTAGTTGAACTCAAATCGATCGGTCGTAGTTTGAATAGTTGTCATTGAATTTAAATCGGTTGCTAAAATTTGTTCATTTAATGGAAATTACTCGTATTGTTAAATCTTACTTAACGCATAATAAATAAGTTCAAGTTTTAATTCGTGGCAGTTTTAATCTTTTACCTAGAACAGTATCGTTTCACGGTTATGCCATTCGGTTTGTGCAACGCTCCGCAGACTTTGTGTCGGTTAATGCACAAAGTTATACCACACAAACTGCAGGACAAGGTATTTGTTTACTTGGACGACTTGCTCGTCACAAGCTCAACATTTGATGAGCATTTGGAGCTCTTGAGCACTGTTGCGAGACGGCTCAGAGACGCCAACTTGACCATCAACGTTGAAAAAAGCAAGTTTGTCCAAAAGGAGATCAAGTACCTTGGCTTTGTGGTTAGTGATGGGATTTTACAAACCGACCTGGAGAAGGTGTCAGATATTCTGACATATCCAGAGCCTCGAACGGTAAAAGACGTGAGACGGTTCATGGGAATGGCGGGATGGTACAGACGTTTTATCCCAAATTTTGCTTCCGTCACTGCTCCACTTACGGATCTGCTAAAAGGCAAGCGTTCTTTCAACTGGTCTTTGGCTGCTAGCAATTCCTTCAATGAAGTCAAGAAAATGTTGGTTTCCGCTCCGGTGTTAGCCAATCCAGATTTCACAAGACATTTTTATATTCAATGTGACGCTAGTGCATTGGGTATTGGAAGTGTCTTGTTCCAGAAGGATGATGATGGTGGAGAGCATCCCATCGCGTATATGTCCCTGAAACTTAACGCGGCGCAACGCAACTACAGTGTTACCGCATTGGAATGCTTAGCTGCGGTGCAAAGTGTTAAGAGGTTCAGAGCGTACGTCGAGGGGCTGCCCTTCACTATCATCACAGATCATGCCAGCCTAAAATGGCTGATGCAACAACAGGATCTGTCTGGACGATTGGCTCGCTGGAGCTTGAAGCTGCAGGGGTATGATTTTCACATTGAGCATCGGAAGGGTAATCTCAACGTCGTCCCAGACGCTCTGTCAAGAGCCTGTTTTTCTGATGATCAGGTGGCTACAATTGGAAAATGTCTTCCGGAGCACGAGCATCTGGGTGTGATTATTCCAGAAGCTGCGTTTCACGAGTCCTCCTATAAGCATTTGAGGGAGCAAATTGTGGAACACCCCCAAAAATTTCAGAATCTGAACGTGTCGAACGACAAAATATACATCACACTGGGTTCGCTCGATGCCTCTATTTCGGATATTCCCCAAACGAAGTTATGGGTCCCGGATGGTCAGCAGGGGGTGCTCATAGCCAGAGCTCATGATGATCCTCGTGGGTCGCATTGTGGAATTCGAAAAACGATTGAACTGCTTCAAAGGTATTTTTGTTAGCCTCGCATGAGACAAGATGTCATGCGACATATCAAGAATTGCGTGACCTGCAAGCAGATCAAGCCTTCGAATTGCATTCAAAGACCATTCATGGGATCACAGCGAGAAACGGAGCGACCTATACAGCGCCTCTTTGTGGGTTTTATGGGACCATATCCACGTTCGCAATTGGGTAACACACACTTGTTTGTGGTCTTGGATCACTACACTAAATTTGTGTGGCTCAAGCCCATGGCTAAGGCAACCGCAGACGCTGTGGTAAAATATCTCGAACGCGAAATTTTCCTAACTTTTGGGGTCCCCAAATGGCTCCATTCAGATAACGGAGTTCAATTTACTTCCAAGACATTTGCTGAATTGTTGGTAAACTATGGAGTGCATCACTGTTTTACTCCAGTGTATTCTCCGCAGGCGAATGCTGCAAAGCGTACTAACGTGTCAACGTTAAACGCCATAAGGGCCTACATAGGATCCGATCATGCGAAGTGGGACGAGAAGCTTCCTGAGTCGTGCTCTGCTTTTCGTAAGGTAGTGCATGAGTCGACTGGCTTTCCGCCTCACTTCCTCATGTTCGGATATCATCCTATTCAGCATGGCTCAGAGTACGCGCTGCTCAGGAGTCTTAGGGCTTTTGAAGACGGAGAAATCCAATTGCAATCAAACGTTGACCGGCAACGTTTGGCGCAAGATCTTGTGAAAGACAAGTTGAACGAAGCATATAAAAAAAGCGCCCAACATTACAATCTGCGAGCCAGACCACGAATTTTCTCTTTGGGTCAAAGAGTCTTCGTCCGGAACTTCGTTGTGAGTAAGGCAGTAGATCGCTTTGCAGCAAAGTTCGCCCCACGATTTGTCCCTGCCATCGTTAAGCGAAAAATTGGTCAAGTCACATACGAATTGGAAGATGCAAGTGGTAAGGTGTTGGGTGTTTTCCACTCAAAAGACATCCGGGACGGAGTCGGAGATGTACCTTTTGATTCTGCATAAATTCCGAAATTGAAACGTTGGTAGCACATTTTGATTGTGCCCGACTGTGAAACTTCAGGGTCTAGGTCGTCCCCACGATTGTTGCGAAACAGCCTCGCCACAGCTATCACCCACACACACATATACCCACAAACCTTGCGAATGCAGTGCTGCGTGCGACAGTCGAATGCATTGCATTGGCATCGAAAACCGGCTTTGCGTATGCATTTGATTGTCGCATGCGTCATTGCATTGCATCAGGTTCGCTGACCTGTGCGCAGCTGATATGCAAATACTTGCATCAGCTGCGTTATCAGGCCGGTGAAAACGGGAGATGCATGGTGCGAGGTGTGGAGAAGAATTGCTGCACAGCTGAGCAACACGAGAAAGACGGGACTTGGCGGTAACGGGAGCTGGATTGCTGGTGAAGTCGAGATTGGGAGTTCGAATTTGGCAATTGAGTGAGAAAGAGGATTTTTGAAAAAAACTGGTGGTCTGTATGGTGTGATGAATTATTTTTGAAGTGGACATTTTCATTAATTGCACTGATAAGTGAAAAGGAGGAATTTTTGTGCATTGACTTCCTTTAGATATCTGATAGTGCGATTTTTATTTGATTTTTCTGAAAAACGGCTGTGGTGGTGAGATTAGAATTTTGGATTGTGAAACAAAAAAATAACGAAAAGCAAGCATTGAACAATGGACTCTTTCATTAATTGCCCTGATAAGTGAACAGGAGGAATTTTTGTGCATTGAATTCCTTTAGATATCTGATAGTGCGATTTTTATTTGATTTTTCTGAAAAACGACTGTGGTGGTGAAATTAGAATTTTGGATTGTGAAACAAAGAAAAACGAAAAGTAAGCATTGAACGGTGAATTTGGCGTGACGGGAAAATTTTTATTTGAGTGAAAAAAAAAGAAAAGTTGATTTTTGGAACTGAAGGAGATTCGAATTCATAATTGAATTTGAAATTGAAAATTGGTGTTGGATTTGAACGTGCACAAGTAAAAATTAATTAGAATCTTTCCAATTGGATTTGATGCTTTCCTTGTTCTTGGATGAAGAATGAATGCTGGGAAGCAGAAATACTTGGCTTGAGATGGTGTAAGAAGGAGAACGGACCAGGTCCCGAGGAACCCAGACAAGTAACTGGTAGAAAATGCGAATGGAATAAGCAAAAGAAAAAAAACAAGATCAAGTTAATTTTTATGCTTACATCACAAATTGAGAATATACTTTAAAGATACTGAAAAGATCATTTCAATAATATATTAATCATTTTTGGTGTGTATGCAGGTACACTTTGTAGGCTATATTCTAACATACATATTACATTTACATACATATTTCGTGATATTCGTTCATTTAATAAGAACATAATCGCCTTGTTACGATTTGTGTAAACCGATTCCGGCCGGGGTTGGTTCCAAACCTTATTCACTCAGATTATGACATACACTTTTCTGTGTTTTATTAAATTTTGAATTATGAATTTTATAATTTTGATAGTAAATGAAGTATTCTTTTCATTTTGAATGTTTAAATTTTGGTTGAAGTTTTATTAGACATAATTTTCTTTTTAATTATTTTTCTTTATTAATTTTGATGAACAAAATAAATACAATGAATCGGGAATAATTTCGTTTTGTTAATGATTCCTACAGGTCTTCTTCTTTTCCCTGTGTTTTGTACTGTGTGTTAAATGTTGTATCGTCTGCGTGCCGTAGCACGAAGGTCAGGTTCTTCCCAAAAAAACCCACGCCGGACTGAGCTAGCTGGCAGGTTTGGCACGCGGGACAGAACCGAACCTGACTTAAATTAAAATGTTGCGCTGACGGCCGCTCGGCTATCATAGTTTCGCAACAATATATACACATATATTTATATATATATAGATAGATATATATATATATATATATATATATAATATATATATATATATATATATATATATCTATATATATATATATATTATATATATATATATATATATATATATATATATATATATATATATATATATATATATATATATAGATATATATATATATATATATATATATATATATATATATATATATATATATATATATATATATATATATATATAAATTTATATATAGATATATATATATATATATATATATATATATATATATATATATATATATATATATATATATATATATATATATATATAAATATATGTAGATATATATATATATATATATATATATATATATATATATATATATATATATATATATATATATATATATATATATATATATATATATATATATATATATATATATATATATATATATATACATAAATATCAAAATTTCAGTGAAAAAATCTCAGAAACGCGCCATCTGATTGAGCTGAAACTTTCAGGATACATTGGTTTATATGCAAAATAGGTCCAGGTCTCACTAGATGTCAGTTCTTGTTGTCCCTTTGGCACCGGCAGCCATTTAAGTGACATTTTTAATCTACCTATTATTCCGTACACAAATAACTTTGCAGAAATAAAGTTGACGAAATAGATTTCGAACGTTTTTTTAAATGCGAAATGGATGTTTTGGAATTCTTCGGTGCTTAAAAAGAGAACGGGAAAATTTGAAAATTTTTAAATTGCGATAACTTTTGACAGAGCTATTCAATCATTACCAAATATTCAGGATATATTGGTATTTTTTAATGGTAAATTTGTGTTGCTTTAAATGAGCGTGTTGGCAACCCTATAGCTAGAGCAAGCTATGAAAGTGAAAATCTGAAAATCATCGTCTCTCTTGAAAAAATGCCGCTTCTTCAAAAAAAAGCCATTCATATGTAAATCTTATGCTTTGTTTACATAGCCAAAGTAAAAAGTTTTATATGGTACAACGGGCACGCCTGGTATGTAAATAATTAACACCGCGGTTACTTTAAAATTAAAATGTATTTTATTTATCTTGGAAGAATTGTACACTGATTATTTCATATTATTCGGGTTCTCAAAGCCTACTTTACTTGCTCCAAAGCTATTATATCGACTAACTGTACAAGAGATCAGAAATGCACAACTCAGCAGAAGTCATAAAAGTATTTGCCTGTATAGGTATATTTTTCACATCCTCTGCCCGGCATTCTTATATATCTCCAACGGGAATAGGTGTTGCATAGGCCGCTTCAGTACAACACCATTGCCCAATTGTACCTCGCACGCTCGAACCCGGTTAGGAAAAGTCTTCGTAATTCTCGCCAGCTTCCAGAAAAATCGAGGTGTTGACGCATCATGAACAAGAACCACATCACCAATTTCAAGCTGCCGTGAAAATGCTGTAACGGTATGGTGTGCCGATCGTAGTGACTGAACGTATTCCGTTTTAAACCTTTTAAGAGGCCGAACATTGATAACATATTCCACCTCTGCTAAATAAGTGCTTAACTGATCGAATGAAACCATAGCACGTTGAATTGAAACTTTAAGAAGATCCTTTGTGATTTTCACTAGCCGTTCCCAAAAACCGCCCCACCATGGTGCTCGTTCGACATTAAATTTCCAGAGTATATTGTTATTTGATAAGTAGTTCTGGAAGTCTTCTGATTGAATAACGATCTGCAATTCTCGAAATTCTAGTTCGGCTCGTTTAAATATTTTTGCATTATTGGACAGAATAAGGCTTAGAACTCCACGCCGACTACAGAAACGCCTAAGTGCTAATATGCAGGACTCGGTCTTAAGATCCAAAACCAACTCTAGATGAACTGCGCGTACAGCAGCACACGTAATGAGTAAAATATATACTTTTCATGCCGTAGAGTCTTCAGATGCAATCCAAACATAGAGAGGTCCCGCAAAGTCAATTCCAACTGTTTCAAAAGGACGCGACAGCTGGAGCTTTTTTTTTAGGTAGAGGAGCAAACGGCGGAACAGCAGCTTTTCCCTTGAGCCGTTTGCGTACACTACATTTGTTAACAATCGTTTTTATAGCCTGTTGAGCTTTAATTATCCAAAAACGTTTACGTAATTGGACGAGCACGATACTAGTTCTACTATGTAAAACTCGCTCATGCATATAGGAAATCAGTAAAATTGTAAAACGAGATTTATTCGGCAAGATGATAGGAAATTTCTCGTTAAATCCAATTCCTGATTCATTTAACTGCCTGCCTACTCGTAGAACATCATATTTGTCCACAAAAGGGTAAGGCGACAAAATTTTGGAATGCTTTGGACATGAATTTTTGCCGCTAACCGCAGTAACTTCTTCTTTAAATGCGTTGTGTTGAATCACCTTAATCCAATATAATTCTGCTTTCTGTAGTTCATTTGCTGTAAGATACTTATTTCTACTTTTGTTTCCTTTCAATTTGTCAATAAAACGAAACACATAAGCAGTAGTCCGGATCACCTTGCGATATTGTCTGAAACTCCTAATATCCATAATTGCATGCTCTTCTGTTAATAAGGACTGAATATTGCTAGAGGTCAGCAAACTGCACTCGATCTTTAGTTGCGCTTGTTCTTCGACTTGAGTGGGCCATTCAGTCTCATCAGCACTTAGCCAATCAGGTCCGTGGTGCCAACTATTAGAATTGAGTAATATCTTAGCAGACACACCAAGTGTCAGTAAGTCTGCTGGATTATCAGAGCCAGGACAGTGCTTCCAGCTACCGACTTCCGTCAAATGACGAATCTCTTTCACGTTGTTGTCAACGTATGCATTACGCTGGCTACTACTGTTGCAAATTCAGTACAAAACGATCTTTGAATCGGTCCAAAAGTAACGTTGCTGGCGAGAAAGCTTTATATTATTGTTTAGGTAATCTGCCAATTTAGCAGCCACTAATGCTGCAGCAATGACCATCTTTGGTAGAGTCACTTGTTTCGAATCTTTACTTCAAATCGGTGCAATACGTCCTTTTGAACATAAGCGTTCAGTGTTAATTGAACCATCACGATAGACGCTTCGTATGAAAGCCATTGCTCCATAAGCCTTTGGGCAAGCGTCTGCAAAAATGTGAATCTCCTCCGTTGATCGATTTTGCTGATTAAAAACACATTGTGGGAAGGTCAAATCCGTTAAGCTATCAAGATCTGCTACATGTTTATTCCATTCTGCTATCATAATAGATGGAAGAGGTTCATCCCATTGCAGCTTCTGCCGCCAGGTTTCTTGGAATAATAACTTTAATTTAGTTACGTAGGTCGTTAATAAATTGCCGCAATAGTTTGTAACAATATTCTTTTTGTTAGATTCTGAGACCTCGAACCAAGAATACGGCTAAGATCAACGTTAAACTCATCAGCCTCCGTCTGCCAAATGACTCCCAAAATTTCTGCTTCATTAATAAAGTAGCTTCTTTCCGAAAAATGGGTCTTATTTGTACAGCGTTTGACTTCCATTTGCGAACATTCATCGACATTCGCCCCAAAGTTTCGCAAGTTTCAAAGTAAAGTTGCAAAGCATCCTCGTAGTCATCAACACTTACTACCAAGTCGTCAACAAAGAAGCATGATAAAAGCAACTCGACGGTTTTAGGGAACTCTTGCGCCGAGCATTTCAGATGTTTTCTAAGGACTGCACACAATAAAAATGGACTGCATTGAACTCCAAAAGTCATGCGTGTCATTACTAAAATAATAACTGAATGAAAACGATGACAAAACAAAAAACGATGTGACTTTCGATCCTTGGGGTTCAGATCTATCTGCAAAAAAGCCTTTTTGATATCTGCTGTCATTGCAAAGCTGCCTAGACGAAAGTTAAACAGAACCGCTAACACGTCAGGTAAAAGGTTCGGCCCTGTATACAGCATGTCATTCAGAGCCGGCTGACTACTCGCTTGGGACGACGCTACGAAAACAATCCTAGTTTTTGTTGTTTCTTTATCCTCCCAATTCACTGGACGGTGTGGCATGTAATAAGTCTTCGGATCATACGAGGCATCTTTACATACTTCAGCAATACTTAAATCGATCCATTCATCAATTAAATCACTGTATTGCCTAAGCTTTTGCGGTTCTTTCTCTAGCCTGGAAATTAGCTTCACTAGTCTTATCACAGTTGTTCTTTGATTGTCCTCTACAACGCAGTTTTAATTTTTCCATAAAAGGGAGGCTTCATAGCGCTGATCCTTCTTGCGAACGTGCTTGGAAATAAGCTCATCAACATTACACTGATTGACCGTTGACGATGGAATACGATCGAATTGCCATAAATCTTCAATGTGTTTCACCACAAAATCTGTCGAATCCATGTCATCATTCGATTGGCTTATCGTAAGATTGACAGCAGACGTCATCTTCTGCTCCTGCAGCGGTACCGGCCCCTGTAAAGTCCATCAAACAATTGTATTAATGGCCACCAACCTGTCATTAATCCGTTTAAACTCATCCGATATAACCGACCAGTATATATCTGCACCTAAAAGCATGCCGATCTCGTTATGTATTTCTCCGATATTATCATCATCTGCTAATGCTAATTCTGGCAAGATGCTTGGTACGACCGTTTTAGGTGATTGCAATATGTCCGGGCATATATTCGGCACGACAATGGCAAGCATTTCTATGCGCTCTCCAGTTATTGCACTTTGTAACCTGATTTGGACTCTATCAAATACCTATGACTCAGTTGATTTGCCAGAACTTCCAAAAGGCGAAATTTGCATACTAACCGCATGGTTAAGCCACACTTCGTTTAATGTAAGTAGCCACACTTCGTTTAATGTAAGTTCGTTGTGATCCTCCATCCAAAATGATCCAAATCAATATTGACTTGCTGTTATTCTTGCTCAATGCAATCGCCCGGGCTGTTTGTAGCAATACTCCGGTAGCCATAGATGTTTGTGTTGAAGAACACAAGACAGCTGCTGTGTCGCTTTTACTATTCCCACTCATGTGGTTTATAGGTAGATAAGCTCTATGAGTTCTAAACGTAGGATCCCACACAGGCGTAGCATGTTTGCCACCACAACTCTTAGATCATACAAGATCATACAACTGAATCTCAATCATTGTCGAGCAGCGCAGGATTTACTTTCACAGTCGGTTTACGAGCTAAAAGCAGACGTCGCCATAATTTGCGAGCAACATCGAAATCTTCATAGTGGCGTCTGGACGACGGATGCAAGTGGTAAAGCAGCAGTATGGGCGTGCGGGGATCGGGCGTTCCAGGATGTAATGCAACAACCGGGGAATGGATACGTATGGACTAAAATTGATGGCATCTATGTATATAGCTGTTACGCAGCACCAAGTTTGACGTTGGTAGAATAAAAACGGATGTTGGACAGCGTAGCAATGGAGGCAAAATGTCACAATCCGAAGCTCATAGGCGGCGACTTCAACGCATGGTCTGAGGAGTGGGGAAGCAAGAAAACCAACGCAAAGGGACGAGTTTTACTGGAAACTTTTTCGCAACTAAATATCGTCCTCGCAAACAATGGGAATGCCAACACCTTCAGTAGGCGAGAGCTTGGATCCATCGTAGACCTCACTTTTGTGAGCGACGCTCTAGTGAAGGACTTGCAGTGGTTGGTTAGCAAGCACTACACGCACAGTGACCATCAGGCCATAATAGCTACGGTGAACTGCGTACGTAACAAAAACACAATGTGTACGAGTTTCCAGGAAAAAAACATGCTTGGCTGGTCATCAAAAAAGCTAGATGAAGAAATGTTCCGGGAAATGCTACCTCCGGATATGGAAATGGACGGAACTGCATTGACGAAGGCCGCGCGAATCATCAGCGTGATACAGCGGGCATGTGATGCCTCCATGCCACGGCGTTCTCTCCACAAGGCCAGGAAGGCAAATTATTGGTGGAATGCAGAAATCCAGGAGCTTCGGAAAAAATGTCTTAAAGCTTGACGACGTAGCCAGCGCCGCAGGAATACTCCAGACTACGAAGACTTGCACAACCAATACAAATACGCCCGGAAGAACCTACAACTTGCGATCGCTAAGAGCAAGAGAGAGCACTTCAGAAAGCTGTGTAACGAGGCCGATTCCGATCCATGGGGTGGAGCGTACAAAGCCGTTATGACTAAAATAAAGCAAAAGAGTCCTCAACAAATAAAGTGTCCGAAGATGCTCCAGGAAATAGTCACAACGTTATTCCCACAGAACCGATACGATAGCCTACCGGTAATACAGGTAGACCCTCAAAACGTGCCGGCGGTAAGCAGAGAAGAAGTATTGGCAGCCATACGCAAAATCGGTGACGAAAAAGCACCCGGATTGGATGCGATACCGAACAAAGCACTTAAGCTGGCGGTAAAAGGGATGCCAAATGTCTTCGCTGATACTTTCACAACGTGCCTACGGGAAGGCGTTTTTTCCAAGCAATGGAAGCAGCAGAAACTGGTGCTCCTGGCCAAGCAGGATAAACCTATTAGGGAGGCATCATCTTATAGGCCAATATGCCTGCTGAATACGATGGGGAAGATTTTCGAGCGAGTGATATACGAACGATTGCTGTCAGAAATCGAAAGCAAAAACGGACTATCGGATCGACAATTTGGTTTTCGGAAAGGGCGATCAACTGTGGACGCTGTCAGAATGGTGTCAGACATGGCAATGAACGCGAGGAGTAAAGGAGGATGCTGCGCCGTGGTCACGTTAGACGTAAAGAACGCCTTTAACTCCGCGAGGTGGAGCCGTATTATAGCCGCTCTGGTCGATAATGGAGTGTCACGCTATTTGGCATCTATAATCGTCAACTACTTCAAGGAAAGAACAGTACGCTACGACTCAGACGAAATACCAAAACTCTACCTAGTAACGGCGGGAGTACCACAGGGATCTGTTCTTGGCCCCCTACTCTGGAACGTAATGTACGACGGGATACTAAGGCTACGAGTACCCAGAAACGTGGTGGTGGTAGGCTTCGCCGACGATATTGGCATCGTGTTTCCAACCCGTCACCTTGAAGAGGTCGAAATTTACGCAACCGAAGCAATCTGGGCTGTTAAATCATGGCTTAGTTGCGCTGGGCTCAAACTAGCCGACCATAAGACGGAAATGGTACTAATCACGAAGCGGAGGAAACTACCAGTAGTACGAATAAAGGTTGGTGACTGTATAATGACCTCGCAGCCTGCTATTAAATACCTAGGCGTAACTATCGACAGCAGACTGAGCTTCAAACCTCATCTGGAGAAAGCTGGTAAGAAGGCATCCGTTGTCGGTTCAGCACTCACTAGAATGCTACCCAATATTGGCGGCCCGAAGCAACCCCGAAGGCTTTTGATTTCAAGAGTGGTGACCTCTATTCTAATGTACGCAGCACCAGTGTGGGCACCAGCGCTACACATAAAATCGAATCGCCGAAAAATGCGAGCAGCCTACCGACTGATTGCACTTCGAACTTGCTGTGCCTTTCGAACAACGTCTTATGAGGCAACGTGTGTTATAGCCAGTATGCTGCCCATCGAAATTGTTGCGGATGAAGCGCTTCGACTCTATAAAAACGAAGCACGCACAGCTAGCACGCGAGAGATTCAAAGGCTTGTGTCAATGCGCTCATGGCAGAGTAACTGGGAAGAGGCGCAAAACGGACGTTGGACGTACAAATTAATCCCCAACGTTGCGCAATGGGTTTCAAGAAGCCACGGAGAAACAAGCTATGACCTAACCCAATTCTTGAGCGGACATGGCGGTTATCGGTATTATCTGCATCGCTTTGGACTCGACACCTCACCGGACTGTCCAGCCTGGAAAAATGTACCCGAGGATGCGGAACACGTCATGTTCACCTGTCCCCGCTTTGATGTATGTAGAAGTAGCCTAGAGACGGAACTAGGCACAAGGATATCAGCGGTAAATATCGTGAGCTGCATGCTGAAATCCCAAACTGCGTGGAATCCCGTCAAAAAAACACTAAAAAATATTCACCGCAAACTGCGTGACGTGGAAAGGGACAGAAAGAAGGAAGAAGAAAGGATGCGTAGAAGCAGCTAATGGCTGATCCACCCCCACGAAGTAATGCTGAATAAGTAGTCCCGTGGGGGAGTGCGGAAGAAGAAGGAGGTGGTTTTAGTTGGTAAAAATCCGGCATGTTCCAGGGCAGGAGCCCTGAAGTATCTTCTGGAAGATTTCCATCTTCCAACGACGAAAAAAAAAAAAAAAAAAACCACAACACTTACATTTAAGATGCTTATTCAAACACCTTTTCGCACTATGACCTTTTCTTGTGCATTCAAAGCAGCAGCCATTTCGTTTTAATATCGCTTTCTTTTCTGGTATCGTAAGATCCGAGTTGCACATCTCTGTTGTGTGCGCGATCGATTGGCAAAAATAGCATTCAGCTTCTTTTGAAGGTGTTAGAGGGCCAGCGGCAGTTTTGTACGACTTAATATTGCCACTTGTTTGTGTGCGCGCTTTCTTCTCCAAAAAAAAATCGGCACTCTCAAGTGAACTGAGTTCCCTTTTTAAAAACAATATAACTGCTTTCAACTGATCACAGCCAATTGCTGATATGGAGCTTGCATTACTTCAGGCAGACATCGATGCATTTTCGTCATCGCAGGTTTCTGATACCTTCTCAATCTTACCAGTCGATTGTTGTCGGTGAAATTCTAGCACCATCTCATGAGGCAGACAGCGAAGTAAAAGTGGTTTAAGTATGATGGAGTGTCGAGTAGAAGGCACCTTCAACATAGTCAACGACCTAGTATTTGTAACGACACAATTATGTAGTTTGCGAAGGTTCACAGTATCTCCTCTATACACTACTTTGGGTAAATTCATAAATTGCCGCATTATGTCGTTGACTATCTTTTCATCATTGCTAAACTGCTTCAAAAGCAATGAAACTGCAGCATCATAGTAAGCACCCGTTGGACTGAATCCAGCAATACACTCAGCTGCTCTACCTGTTACATGACACGATAAATAATTTAACTTATCCGCTCCGCTTATGTCATCCCTATCATGCACAGCCACCCGAAAGTGTTCTCAAAACGATATCCAAACCTTGCAGTCACCATTAAACACTTTCAACGATAGTTTTAGCAATTTGGCGCAGCTAGGGACGATAGCCCGTTCATTTTCACTGCGAAATACAGGATTTGAAACACGATCGCGCAGGGATTGTGTTGATTTCAATCGATGATCAAGACGGGCCAAGATGGCCGGCGCCTTGTCTTGGTAGTCACAGATCGCTTCAAATTCCTTTTGGGCAGCTTCGGTTTCAAACGAGGGCTTCAGTTCAGCGTTAATAATGTTCAGACAATCTCGTGCGACTATAATCCTTCGAATATAAGGAGAAAGCTCCTCTTCGAATTCGCACTGTTTTTCGTTATCGCCATCAATTTTCGAGTCGGAACCCGATAAATACTCTTGAGCACTCTTTGCTAGCTTAGTGATCTGACCACGATAAACCGAATGTTCCGTTAGGTCCATAATTTTCGCACAATTCTTCCCTGGTTTCGGCACCAAAATGTAAATAATTAACACCGCGGTTACTTTAAAACTAAAATGTATTTATTTTATCATGGAAGAGTTGTACATTTATTATTATTATTTGATATTATTCGGGTTCTCAAAGTCTACTTTACTTGCTCCAAAGTTATTATTCAAACTGACTGTACAAAAGATTAGAAATGCACAACTCAGCAGAAGTCATAAAAGTATTTGCCTGTATTGGTATATTTTTCACATGGTAACCCTTGCCCAATTTACCTATATTTTAAGCATCAAGAACTTCTGTTCACGGAAACTAACGATCCGATGAGCAGAATTAATTGAAATTTACAGAATGTATTTTGGTCTTAAATAGGACCAGGGCTGATAGAAGTGATTCTGAAATGCGGGTGATTCTGTGCCATTGGTGCCATCTTGAAAAATTAGTAAAAAAGATAACTGCTTTAAGCCCTATCAATTCCGATTCAATCGTTCGATTCTGACAAAATTCATTAGCTGAACCTTACCTGAGACCGCGTTTGGTAGAAGTTTAGTTGAAAAATTCGGTTGGAACTGTAAGGTGGCCACCGCCACCAGATCCACCTTTACATGCATGGCGCCATCATCAATACTTAAGGAGGCATGTAAGCATGCTGCCCGATCGCGGAAATTTCAAGGAAATGGCTGCCTCAAAGTAAATTTATCAAATTGTCAAAATTAGATAGCATAGAAAACAAAATTATTGATTGAAAAGAAAGAATTAAAACACACATGGGGAACAGCCCCAACACAATATTTTATTTGGAAAAACACTCACATCACACATCCGCCATCGGTGACGGTAGCCATCAGCCCCGAGACCTGGCCATCGACCATCTCGGCAGCGCTGCTGGCGACTGCCTCAGCCCCGAGAGCTGGCCATGTCCATCTCGGCCCGCGCTAAATACGGGTTCCGAGAGCTGGCCATCGACCATCTCGGTCCCGTACAGGCAGCCGCCAAGGCCACTTTAACAAACCGCAACCGATGGCGTTAGCCACTAGCCCCGAGATCTGGCCATCGACCATCTCGGCGGCGCTACTGGCGACTGCCTAAGCCCCGAGAGCTGGCCATCGTCCATCTCGGCACGCGCTGAATACGGGTCCCGAGAGCTGGCCATCGTCCATCTTGGTCCCGTACAGGCAGTCACCAAGGCTAACAAACCACGCTACTCCGCCTCCTCG
>CANBKX010000474.1:0-17149 GCA_947369275.1 Nemotelus nigrinus
ACAGGGGCGATTAATGCTCAAATCGAGCAAATCAAGAAAATAGAGTTAAGGTTGAGTCAAAACAACCAAAACTACCACTACAACAAGTTTGTAGCTATCCCCTTACAGAACACATTTATCGATTCCATTAAGAAGCTTCCTGATTCTGTAACAGATTTGCAGATTTTTGAAAGAAGCCCAGTGCAATACTTATCCTGGGTTCATAGTGTAGAGACTATTCTTGAAGATTACGAGATCGTGAGGGGTAAACCTATTTTTAGGGCTATATTAAGGCATATCTGGCAGAAGATAACGGGCGCAACTGATGCCGCTCCTACAATATCTTTGATGATAATTGGGCAGCAATCAAAAAATGTATGTCACTCCATTACGCTGATAAGCGAGATGTAAGAACCTTGGAACATCAGCTGCATGCTATGATCCAGGGATATGCGAGTGTTGACCAATTTTACACAACTATCAATCATCAGCTTTCATTACTGATCAACAAAATAAAAACTGAGGACTATTCTCGAGAAACGATTACTGTTCTAACGGACAAATATCGGAATAGAGCCCTTGATGTTTTCGTAAGAGGCCTAAATGGCGATCTTTCTAGGATGCTTGTCATTCAAAAACCACGAACCCTGCCAGAAGCATACGCTTCTTGTCTTGAGTTCTAAAATCTTAACTTTCGAAATATTCCTATGTATCGAAAGAATCTTAACAATATCTTCTCCGATCAATCAGGACTTTACTCCACGGTCTAATAACATTGCACCTCAATCAAATTATCATCAATTAAGCACTTTTGAAAGAAGTAAACTTTATAGCATTCAGCGCAACAACAATCATAATCAAGCTGCTTACAGTAGTCCCGCGCTCAGACCCACTCACCCCAAATCTCCTTGTTGGTATTGGTAAAAAAAAACACGTGACTTCACTAAAAATATTATATTTATGAAAAGTATATAAAAGACGGCACTCGGCGTGGCTTGTTTAACAAATGTATTTCTGCGCGTAGGTTGTCTGACTCGGCTGAGGTCGGCTGCTAGACTGGTCTCTGGACTTTGCTGCTTCGTTTTGACTCCTTTTGTTCGGCTCGACTCGTTACTTCGGCTGGACTCGACTGGCTGCCGTGTCTGAGCTCGGACGCTTCAACAGGACCCAGCCAATTCTGACTCGGCTCACAGCAGAGCGTTTTCCATGCGCAGCAATATCCCACCTCCCGGTGAATCATCATAGGGATTCACTAAACTCCAAAGCGGCAAGCTTATTTGCAGGGCGTTTAATAAGACCCTGTTTGGTTCGGATTTGTGCACTTCGAACCTGTCCATCCCTTGCCGGGAAAACTCGAACAATGCGCCCCATCTGCCACTGGCCGCGGGGTAAGCTGGGGTCACAGACAAGTACAAGCTGATCAACCTTTAATGGCACGACTTCCTTTCTCCATTTAGGTCGGCGTAATAATTGCGGCAAATATTCGACAGTCCATTTTTTCCACAATCTGTCCTTAAGGTTCTGTGCAATCCGCCATTGCTTTCGCAGACACACATCTTCATTGCTCGTTGACGGAGTTTTAGTGGAATTCGGACATCCTAGCAGAAAATGATTTGGTGTCAACGGCTCATCGTCCTCTGGCGTTAGAGGTATATCGGTCAGAGGGCGACTGTTGACGATATTCTCGGCTTCAATTAAGACGCTCCTGAATGTTTCGAGTTTGGGCGCCTCCTCCTTCAATGTTCTAGCTAGCAGGCGTTTGACGCACTGAATGAGTCTTTCCCAACATCCTCCGGCATTTGGATACGCGGGACAATTGAACTCCCAGCTCATGTTAACTTTTGACGTGTAGGTTCGAATTTGATTCAAGTCGAAAAATCTTTCTTCATTTTTGAGTAATCGCTGAGCTCCAATGAAATTCGTCCCATTATCACTGCGGATTTTCACTGGTGTTCCACGGCGATTGACAAAGTTCCGTAAGCATATAAGAAAGGCATCTGTGGACAGGTCCTCCGCCACTTCCAAGTGAATAGCGCCCGTCGTGAGGCATGTGAATAGGGCGATCCAGCGTTTTTCCCTGCGACGGCCGACGGCGACCATAAACGGGCCACAGTAGTCCACCCCAGTATAGCTAAATGGACGAATGTATGGCGTAACGCGGTCTGCTGGTAATTGCCCCATAAGGGGAGTGACTGGTCGGGCGCGTAATAGAACACAGGTTGAACATCTTTGTTTTATCGACTTCAATATAACTCGTGCTCCAGGCACCCAAAACTTTTGTCGCATCTCGTTTATGACCAGCTTCTGATGCAGCTTCAGTCTGATGCAGCCTTTGATGGTAGTAAGCCACAAGAAGACGTGTCAAGTAATGTGTTCTTGGCATAATAATAGGCCGTCGCGCTGTAATGGGCAAACAGTATGCAGCGTCGATCCTGCCTCTGACGTGCAACAGTCCATCATCCTCCAATTTCGGCGTTAGTTGGAATATTTCTCTCGTCTTCGAAATAGTTCCACCGGCTTTTAAAGCAACGATTTCTTCTTGATATGCCTCCCCTTGTATTTGAACACAAATAGTTTTTTCGGCTGCAGACAGTTCCACAGCAACAAGCTCTCCACAACGAACTTCGTTTGGTTGACTCGATCTTTTTATATTGTGAATGAACCGAATGACCCATGCTGTGACTCGTAATAACTTCAGGTACGATGAAAACCTCGTGTAATCCAGGACTTGCTTGTTGTCGAAGTTGATAGTCATTATTCGATTCGACTCTTCTTCCGTACAGGTCAAGCAGGACAAGTCTAAATCCTCATTGGGCCATATATTTTCTTCTTGACGTAAGAATTCCGGACCCTGCAGCCATTTGGTATTAAGTCCAACGGTTGCCGGCTTATTGCCTCGTGTTGCTTCATCCGCCACATTCAGCGTTGTGGGCAACCAGTGCCATTGGTTTGGCGATGTTGTCGTGACAATCTCGGCAATACGGCAGGCCACGAACTGTTTGTACTGTCTGGTTGTTGAACGGATCCATTGTATGACTGTCTACGAATCGCTCCAAAATACAGTTCGTTGAATTTCAAATTCATGCCACTGCACAATCGACGTACCCAAACGACATCCAAGGAGAGCAGCTTGCAGTTCCAGACGTGGGATTGTCATTCCTTTCACAGGGGCACATCTGGTTTTTGCTGCAACAAATGTAACATCTATTTGATTACCTGCTGTGATGCGTAGATACGCAACAGCAGCATACGCACTGGCACTTGCGTCGACAAATATATGAAGCTGAATATTATCAGCATTAAACAGCATTGGTGAATAACAGCGTGGGATCTTTATGCCTTCGACCTTTTTAAATTCCTCCCACCATCCAAACCAGTGTGTGCAAAGTGGCAGCGGCAACAAGTCGTCCCACTGAATGGCTATTTTCCATGTTTTCTGTAGAATATATTTGGCGGTTACGACTATGTTTGCTAGGAAGCCAAATGGATCGAATATAGACATGACTATTCCAAGCATTTCACGTTTCGTTGGCGGGCGATGGCATTCCAAGACTTCTTTTGGGACTTTGTTGAATTTAAATTGAAAGCCAAATGTATCGTCGGTTGTGTTCCAATAAGTTCCCAATACTTTCTCGTTGCTAGTTTTCCTATCTACATAGATAACGGCTGGTAAGCTCGCTTCGCCATTAAACTTCCTTTCTAAAGTTTTGCTGTTAGATACGAAGCTTCGAAGATTGAAACCTGCGGCGGCGCATATACTAACAGCTTCCTGACAAATCTCCATAGCTTCGTGGTTGCTGTTGAAGCTTGCTACCAGGTCGTCCACGTACATGTTTTCTATTACGGCTTTAGTTCCTCTTGGCATCTCAGTTTGATGGGACATGGCGTTGATATTTTTGACATATTCTGCACAACATGGTGAACATGCGGCACGAAATGTCATTGACTTCATGACATAAGTATCTGGGAGCTTTGACGTATCACCATCTCTCCACAAAAATCTTTGGGCGTTTCGATCCTCAGGTCTAATTTGAATTTGAGAAAACATTTCTAGTATATCAGCGGCGACTGCAATGATGCCTTGACGAAATCTGTACATAATGGTGAAGAGTGACTGGGCATGCTCGGGACCCTTTAACAATGCACAATTTAGTGAATATCCTGAGGTGACGGCTGCTGCATCGAACACGATGCGTAGTTTCCCAGGTTTCTTTGGGTTAACCACTCCTAAGTGTGGCAGATACCACGTGGTAGGCGTCTTCACTTCTGCTTCTTGTGGTGACAGGAGATAAGCATACCCCTTATCAATGTATTTTCGCATTTCATCTATATACGCAGCGGCATACATAGCATCCCTTTTCATTCGCCCTTCGATTTTCAGAAGGCGATTATAAGCCATCGAAACGCTTGACGGGAACTCAATATTGTTGTGCTTCTACAATAGGCCGGTTTCGTAGCTGTTGCCAACTTTCCTCGTTGTATTTGCAAGAATTTCCCTAGCCCTGCGATTCTCATCTGATTCCATAACTAGCTCAGTTTTCTTCACTCCGAAGCATTCAACAGTGAAGTATTCTTCTATCATGTCATGCAATCCTTTTAATGTGGGCCGAATATGCACCACTCTTGCTTCAGTACATGGCTGGCTACTAAGTGGTCCAAACGCTATCCATCCCAATTTGGTCTTGGCGGCAATTGGCCAGTGCGGCCCGTTTTCGATAATTTCATCATATGTGCCCAAAAAGGCATTGTCAAGGCCTAACAGTATGACTGGTTTCGCATCTCTGTAGCCGATGACAGGTATATCTTTCAACTGAGCGTAGTCCTGTACATTTAGTGATTGTTGTGGTAGACTGAGCTCGCTGATGGCAAATATATTTTTCAGGCAGTATGAAGCAGTACCTTCGTATTTCCCTTTAATGCTGATAGAAATTTTTCGTGCATTTTCTTTTTTCTTCTTGTCGCCATACCACTGTAACGTGAGTGGCATGACGTGACCTCTTAGGCCTAATGCCACGGCGACATGATCTTCTATCAGCGATATGGAAGTACCTTCGTCAATCATAGCGAAGGTTGACATACTTCCGGACGGGCCAGAAATAACGACCGGTACTATTTTGAATAAATGGGTTTTACCACCGGTTTTATGGCAATTCATCAGATATTTTCCGGATTCAGTTCCAGCGTTTGGCTTATTTAGTGGCACATTTTGATGCAAGAGAGAGTTATGCATACGTTTACAGCCTTGTATTGCACAAACCTTCTTACGTTGGCAGATACTGAGGCTGTGTCCCTTCTTAAGACACCCGAAACATAAACGGTTGTGTTTCACCCGTTTCCATTTGTCATCTATTGACATCGCAGCAAATTCCTCACAGTCTCGAATACAATGACACTGTCCACAACATTCGCAAACCAATTTCGGTTGTTCTGGTCTGACTTTAGAGCTGTGCAGAATTCGACGGGATGCTTGTCCTGACTGACTCTTTGTATTTCCGGTCTGACGATATTGTGTTGACAACTGCTGACTGCGATATTGCGTTGACGGCTCAGGACATACGTTGTACGACATAATGTTGACGACTTTTGCTAGATCTGCCACCCAGCACGAAAATGTTTCCACAGAAGGGAAAAAGACCAAACTAACAACGTACTTGGCCCACTCAAATTGTTTTGTCGGTGGCAGCTTGTTAATAAGTTGCTCTAGCAGTGTTGGATTCATCAGGTGGTGGGTGCAGCCCGCAGATTTGAACAATGCGACCATATTACGTACCTGATTCGAGAGCGGCAATATACTTTCGAGACGGTGCTCAGGAATGACGGGAATTCGAGCTATTTTCTCTTGTTGAGAGCGAACAAGCAATTCTGGGCGGCCAAAGTTAAAGTTAAGCTCATCGATTGCTTTGGGTACGTCGTCAGGATAAATTAGCAGCGATGTTACTGCACGTTTGGCATCTCCATGTAAAGCCTTGTTAAGCCGCATCAAGTTCTGCTTGTTGTTGTATCTGAACTCAGATGTCGTGTCTTTATAACAAGCGTAGAACAGGGGCCACTCTTCAAATGTTCCGTCAAATGGTGGCAACGGATATAATTTATAATTATATCCAGCACCATATAGCATCGCACTTTCGCTTGGCTGTACGGGAAGGCTTGGCATCGCAATTAACTCTTCAGGCTGTTGCACTCGCACATCACGCTTGGGTAATTCTAGTAACGATTGCACATCTGGCATTATTTCGTTAGTCATCGTGTGTGCAGCTGACGGTATTACTGGCGGCACATCTAATGACTGTGCATGTGCAACACACGGCAACGTAGTCGACACTTGTGTGTGTGGAATAAACTGTACAGTATCTAACTGCCCGGTAAGCGGTTGCGCAGCAGACACAAACGCATGTCCAGATGTAGGCGAATGTTTATTATCCCGCGCCGGGGTAAAACCCAAATTTATTTCGGACGCGACAGAAGCCTGTTTCAGGCGTTCCTTTGATGGCAAAGATGTGCTGACTAATTCCGGTTTACCAAAAGGTGCATGTGATTCGCCGTCTTTAACGTTCAACTGCTCACGGACCGCATTGACTTGCTTTCTTGTTTCGTCACCTTGTCTTCGAATGTCCTCGATGGCCTCTCGGAGTGCTAGAACACTTGAAACGAGTTCAGAAAGCTGTTGAGATGAAGCCGCTTGGCTTGTTCGGCATGGCGTACTGGCGGCACTCATCCCTGGCATCACTGTTGTGTCTCCTTCACTTAAATCCATGTTGGCTTTAACGATCGAGTCAGTTTTAGACGCTTTTCGTCTTCTCGGCATTTCGAATCGTTCACAGTGGCACGTATAACAACACAAATAATTAAAGAAAGCACAAAAGGACAACCGGCATACGATTAACTCTCGACAGATAAATTTTTCGTTTTTTTTTCACGGGGTTATCACTTGGGCAATCTACGCGAGTGAAATTTGTTAAAACTTGTTGGTATTGGTAAAAAAAAACACGTGACTTCACTAAAAATATTATATTTATGAAAAGTATATAAAAGACGGCACTCGGCGTGGCTTGTTTAACAAATGTATTTCTGCGCGTAGGTTGTCTGACTCGGCTGAGGTCGGCTGCTAGACTGGTCTCTGGACTTTGCTGCTTCGTTTTGACTCCTTTTGTTCGGCTCGACTCGTTACTTCGGCTGGACTCGGCTGGCTGCCGTGTCTGAGCTCGGACGCTTCAACAGGACCCAGCCAATTCTGACTCGGCTCACAGCAGAGCGTTTTCCATGCGCAGCAATACTCCTGTCCCAATGGACATATCCGTTCAGACACGCCAAGTGGACTACATGAACAAACCCAACAATTTGCAACCAAGCAAGCGTTCAAACGAATCCCTGCAATACCCCAGGAAGGCGCAACTGAATACACACCGGACGTGGACAAATGGGAAGGTGATAATGTCGAATTCAACTTAAATTTTATGACGGACGCCTCTCCAGTATGAAAGGGGGCAAAGTGTTAACATTTTTAATAGACACGGGGGCTAACAAAAATTTTACATCTACAAATATATCAGAAGGCGCAAGACCAGTGAAAAAAGCCATTTGATATACAATCCGCAGCTGGGAGTATTTCAATAACCAGGATGACGAGCGGTCCCTTCTTCAAAAATGTTGGCTGCAATATTATTTTGGATTTTTTGTTTTAGCTGGACTTCAATCTTTCGAGGGTATCGTAGGAGATGGTACACTGAAGGAGCTCGAGGCCGTTATCGACAGGAAAAACAACGCCCTCAAAATTAAACCTAATATTATAATACCTTTAAAATCAAAATTGTCAAAGCAAGTGAATATAATCGAGATCAAATGTGATCACTTGGACCTCGAACTTAAACAAAAGTTACAAAACATATTAAACGAACATCCAAAACTATTCGGTCCAATAAACAGCAGCGAGGTTGCTGAAACAAATGTCAGGGCATCAACTTCTGAGCCTATCTACACCAAATCTTACGCCTATCCTGTCAACCTGCGAGCAGAAGTTGAGAGTCAAATGTTACAGGATGGCATAATACGCCCGTCCAAAAGTCCATACAATTCAAAGATCTGGATTGTTCCGAAAAAAAACCCAACTCAGCGGGGGAGAAACATACAGGCTCGTAGTGGATTTCAAAAGACTAAACGCGGTCACTATACCAGATACTTACCTTATTCCGCACATTACCAGCACCCTTGCGAGCTTTGGCGAGTCAACATATTTCACAACTCTAGATCTTAAGTCGGGGTTCCATCAAATACGAATGAAAGCGAGCTATGTTGCAAAGACTGCATTTTCAACGCAAAACAGGATATAGGAATTTACGAGACTTCCCTTTGGCCTAAGGAACGCACCAGCCATATTTCAACGAATGATTGACAACGTGCTACGACCATTTATTGAAAAGATTTGCTACGTGTACATCAACGACATCATTATCCTTGGCAAGACAGAGGAAGACCACCTAGCAAATGTACGAGCTAGAAAAGACCAAGCTTCGAGTGAATCTTGATAAGTCAACTTCTCTGAAACCCAAGGTCGAATTTCTGGGCTACATCATATCTCAGGAGGGCATACTACCTGATTCAAAAAAGATGGCGGCGATTAGGAGAGTCAAGCCTCCCGAAAATCTAAAGGATTTAAAATCATTCCTAGACTTAGCACTTAATATAGGAAATTCGTGAGAGACTTCGCGAAGGTCGCAAAGCCATTAACTCAGCTAACCAGAGGCGAAAATGCGCAAGTAGAGGCAAATCAGTCCAAGAAAATGGAAATCCAATTAGGATAGCGGGAAATGGAATCCTTCCAATATCTGAAAGAACTTCTTACCTTCTCTGAGGTTTTAGCATTTCCGGACTTCGAAAAGCCTTTTATACTAACAACGGACGCTTCAAACCACATCGGAGCGGTGCTGTCACACGGGGACATAGGAAAAGATAGACCTATCACGTACATATCAACATCACTAGACAAAACTGAGGAAAATTATGCCACCGAAGAAAAAGAAATGCTCGCTATCATCTGGGCTCTCAACAAACTACGAACATATTTCTATAGCGCTAAAAAAATAAAAATTCTGACAGACCACCAGCCGCTAACATTCGCACTTAGTAGGAAGAATCATAATGCCAAGCTAAAAAGATGGAAGTCACGAATTGATGAATTCAATTACGAGCTCATTTAAAAACCTGGTAAAGCTAATGTTGTGGCCGATGCTCTTTCGAGGCTCCCACTCGAAGCAAATATTCTAACTAGTAGCTCCGGAACAGTGCACAGTGCAATCGATGACAGCAGTGATCTCATACCATGTTGCGAGGCACCAATAAATGTTTTCAAAAGGCAACTTATCATTTCTGAGGGTATGGAGCTAACGGCTCACGAGGAACCGCACCCTACTTATCATAGGTATTATATTCGTTTGTCGAAAATAGACAGGCAAAGTTTAATCCAGACGCTGAAAAATAATTTGAATCCCAATGTTATAAACGGACTCAAAATTCCCGAATAACATATCCCATTGCTTCAAGACGTGTACAAAGATCACTTCTCAAGGTTTAAGATACGACTCACGCAGCCTTCTAATTGTCGAAGATATTGCCAGCGAGGAAAATAAGGCTCGTATCATACGGGAAGAACATACAAGAGCACACATGAACCACAAGGAGAACCAGAATCAGATATTGGAAAAATAATATTTCCGGAAAATGAATAAACTCATTAAAAAATGCACGTCTACTTGCGATATCTGCAATACGTGCAAATACGACCGTCATCCACACAAGCCTGAAATTCAAGAAACACCGATGCCAGAATACCCCACAGAAATCCTACATATGGATCTAGTAAAAATAAACCGCGAAAAATGTCTAACCTGCGTTGATAAATTCAGCAAATTTGCAAAATATTTTCACATCAACTAATCTGCCCCGCATCTTCGAGAAAAAATTATCAAACTCTTGCACTTCTTCACGGTTCCAAAACCTTAGTGTCGATAACGAAGGAAGCTTCATAAGCCCCACCATCCTTAACTACCTAGAATCATTAGGAATAATCTAAAACTCCAAATTCGTAGGAAACATAAAAATCAAGCAGATTATCATAACTCGAAACGGAAAAAACCCCAAAAGCTATGGACCGGGGGAAACAGTCTACAAAAGGAATAAACAACTTCAAACCAAGGATAAACCTCTGTTTATAAAAGAATCAGTAGATAAGGACAATCGCGTCACAATCATAAAAACCACTGGTAAAAAAATTCACAAGTCACATCTTAAAAATAAACCATCTACTTCAAAATTATCTATATCACTATCACCCATCTTTAACCCATCCTGAAATCACAATCCCACCTAATAAAATCCTTCTTGTTTCAGACTGACTCTGTGGAGCGTGGAGGCTACTCTAGATATCTACAGATACACCAACCCCTTTATCACAGTGCGACAGGGGTTTGGCAAAGTTATCCCCGGCAACTTTAAGCTTGTACACACGATAGACCTCAACAAGTATGACGGAGTGTTGTCAAACATCGAATCGGTGATACAGTACCAAATTAATGGATCTAGCATCATGGTCCCACAGTTACAACACCGCGTAACTTAAACTAGAGGACTTCTTTCCCAGCTTATACCTTCCAGACCCAAGCGATCAATCAACTGGATTGGGTCCGTTTGGAAATGGATTGCTATGATCCATCATAACCCCGACGCAACTGACTGGAAAAATGTCCTCAAGAGCCAAAACGACCTCGTACGAAACAAAAACAAGCAGTACCAAATCAACCAACATCTCACCAGCTTTTCGGCCGATCTTACCAACAACTACAAAAAAATCGTATCGGATATGAAGGTGCACAACAACGATAAATTCGAGCAAATGCTCTTCAACAAACTAGAAATACTGAAAGACGAAATTCAGGAAATCGTCTTAGCCAGCCAACTCGCCAAACGGGGTATTGTAAATTCAAACTTACTAGGAAGTACAGAAACCAGCGAAATTCTTTCGCAAATCGAAACCCTACCCTACAAAAATGAGGTTCAAGCCATCGAATACGCCGAGCCTATGATACTGATAAAGCGCTCGTTATTCCTATACGTTATATGTCTTCCTAAAACTGGAAATATTACCTTTAACCATGACCTAATTATTTCTACAATCAAGGATAATAAGATGATCCGTCTTAACTACTCCGCCTTGTTCGTTTCTCAGCAAACAAGATACGGAGTATCGAAAACACGTAATAATGCAAAATATAACAATATGCAACAGGAACGAGCTTCAGCAGCTACTTTCAAGTAACTGCATCTCCCAGCTTTTCGATGGAGCCCCAGCATTCTGTGAATACCAATACCATAGCAAACCGATTACAGAAATCATCAACGAAAATGCGATATATCTCACTAATTTCAATGGGAAGATTTACCACCAAGGTAACACGCAAGTCCTAAACGGAACATTTATTATTCACTTTCGAAATGACTCGGTGCGAATAACCGACGTTGGGTATACCAGCACAGAGTCACACACATTCCACCCACTACCCCCCGTTTTACAAGGCAATCTCACCGAAAAAGAGATTGTCCTCGATATTGAGTACTTGCATAAGCTCCATCTAGATAACGTGAAGAAATTAGAATACTGTTCATTCAAAGACGTTCCTTCTATCGCATCTGATACAGCAATTATTTTCTTAATAATAATCCTTGTAAGTCTATTCCTTTTCATCCGTTCAAAAAGCTCTGCTCCTATACTTACCCAGATCCCATACGGCTACCATTTCAAGTAACCAATCAATAAACTACCTGTCATAATCTGTGGGACACAGATTTTTAAGGCGGGAGGAGTTAGCACACACCTCTTCCTAACGCACCTCCTTAATATCGAAAACCAACATTCCTCCTACTAACGATTACACCCCCTTAATAACGCTTCTAAATTCCCTAATTCTAAATTCCCTCAGTCACGACTCGATTCCGGTTACCAAACGCGCGATCAGCATTTCCGCGGAATTTGTCTATGAGCTAAGGTACGATTGCACATGAAGTATGTTAAGAATATAATTTAATTGATATAAGGTAAACGATTAGGATTAAGTCAGTTGTACGATAACACTCAAATAAAGCGGTTCATTTCGAAAACCATTCTTTCATTTCAACAAATAAAATCTCCATAACTTTCATATTGCGAACATTTACAATGAAAATAAGTTACCAATGTTTCAATTTTCTACGTTCTAGAAATTTTTCGGTTCCAAACATCTTTCTTTTCTTGACCCTTAACATTTTTCTATCCGTGTAACTTTCGACGAAATCATCGCATAAAATCGAAATCGATAGAGTTATTTGATTTTGACGTGAGGCAATTGTGGGAGACTTTTAGTTGCAGTGCTGGTAAAGTCTTGCAAGCACTAAGCATTTTCTTTGTTTATGTTATGTTATGTTATGCTGCTTTCAAAGTTTTGCAGTGTTTGCCTTTTCCAAATCTTGAAATTCCTGAAACCCTTTCCACCTTATGAGTTTAAATGCATAGTTAAGATCAAAGAGCTTTTGCACTCAAAGCAGGTTGGAGCAAGTGTGGTAGAATATGCACTCAAAATCTGCACGATTCTTCTACTGTTCATCGAAAGTTAGTATTTCTAGCGTTTCCAGTGCGCTTGAGTTTTTTTAAAAAATCAAACCAAGCTGGGATCGAGGGCCGCATAAGTGGGCAGAAAAATACAAACTGGAAACCTTGCTGATCTGTTAAATTTTGCTGATATGTCGACCACGTTTAAATCTAGGTACTTAACATTTTGCTGTCCCGTGAGTTATTACTGAATTTTAGAATAAAATTCAAAAAAAAGAAAGTATAATTCAAAAAAAAGAAAATATATATTATATATATATATATATATATATATATATATATATATATATATATATATATATATATATATATATATATATATATATATATATATATATATATATATATATATATACCAGCAAAATGATTAAGGGAGATAATCTCTGGAGTGGCCGATTCGATTGAGCTGAAATTTTCGGAGGACATAGATGCATATAGTGAGTAGGTCCATGACTAGAATTCAGATATCTTAAACCCTTTGGTGTCCGCGTTCATTTTAGTGAATTTTCAAGTACTCCTATATATCCAAGCAGTGTAAATTTTTGTTAAAATAAGTATTGGGAATGAAAACTTATAATGTTTTAAGCTTGCCTATGATAAAGAATTGGAAGTTTTGAGCCGTGCGTTGGTGCTGAGTGCCTAAAAGTAGGCAAGGGTTTTTTTTCGAATTTTGATTTGTCATAACTTCTGACAGAAACATTAAATTATTGTGAAACTTGCAGAGCGTATTGACGTTGACTAATATTTAACACATATGGATTTTCAAGACAGTGCAGGTGACCCTGTAGCTACGGCGGGCTCCTAAAAAAAATCCTTCAAATCAACGACCCTCCAGTAAAATGTTTGCTTTTTGACAAAAATTTCAAATCATTGATAAATTTTAACCTTTGTATATGCCTTGGGAAAATTTTTCTTTCAATTTTTTGAAAAAAAAAATCTTGAACGGAGTTGAGACTGCTTTGGAACTGATGTTCGTGTCTGTGCATAGCTCGGCGTTGGAGAGTATTTGAAAATTAGATTTGAAAATCAGATTTTTTGTATCAAGATTCTTAATAGAATTTAAATAGAAAATGGAACTGATGGATGTGGATAAATTACAATTTTTACCTTGGCTAAGTTTATGACTATTACTAACTTTGTTTTGCTTTTCGAGTAGAACACTAACTCCAGTTTCAATCAAGGCCTTCATTCTGTTTTAAGACCCTCCAGGATAGTGTCAGGATTATACCTTGCAAAGGATACCGAAAATGAGCTCACGTCAGATAGACGATTGTATATTTAATTAGATTTACATTCAAGGTTCTCAACTAATTTATGCATGTTTGTACTTTTACCAACACAAGAATTGCTCATTTCAAGGTACTTAAAGTTCGAAGTTTTTGGTTCGAGACGAGCTGCTTTTGTCTGCAGTTCAGCAGGAGAAATAATGCTGTTGGTTGGGCCAACATAGTTGTTGGGGTTGATTTGATGGATATAACATCTGCAAAACTCAACGAATAATGAGGAAAAACTCTATCGAGAAATTGCCGAAAATCAATCTGGAAGATAACTCACATTTCAAAGTCATAAAACTACGAAGCAACCTTTGAAAATTTGGAGGTAATATTGAAACAAATAATTAGATAGGAAAGGCTCTTAAAGTTATTGTTTGGCCATTAAATTTATCTGATCTCAACCCAATGAAGCTTTTATAGGCTAAACTGAACATTTGTGGAATACTATGCTAGCGAAAAGGGGCATCAGACATCATGACAAACTTTGCGAAAGAGGACACATTAATGATACGAAAATTTAATAATTTAATTTACAGTTTCGAATATCTTTTATAAATTTGCTATAAACTCTAAATATACTTTAAAAATTAATATAAATTATTTTTTACCTTCCTCGTCTATCGATTGAAATATATATTTATTTGAGTAGAAAAATGTTTTTGAACGGCCGTGCATAGCTGCACCTTCTGGCTTAAGGGGGTAACACCGGTTATAGTTTTGAAAAAATCCGTTTTTTTTTGTTTTTTGCATTTTTCAATTTATTATACCTTCAGAAATCACGTCTTACAGTTTTATTAAGATTTTCCCAAAAATAAAGAAATTACGGCAGTTTACGGCAGACTGCGGCTTTCAATTACTGCGAAAAAAAGATGAAGAGCGCATAAGTCAGGCAGAAAAAGCGGCAAAAGAAGCGCCCAATTGAGAGAGCAACTGGCTTATGTGGCCTCGAGAATACTTATGTATGGTCCTGGGTTTCCAGACTGAGCAATTGTAGGTGATAAAAGCATATTTTCAAATAATATTCAATAAATAAATGGAAAAAAATTTTAAGGGGTTAGTCCACTGTTAAACTGCTCCAAATGAACTTTTTTTTAAACAGCTACAAAAAAAAAAACTATTCAAGATATCCATTTAAAATTTTACATACATCTTAATTGAAGTTAAGAGTTAACATTTTCATTGGATAAAATTATTAGAAAACAAAATGGCGGCCGCCCCAGTGGATCGCCACAGCACCGCCGAAAAAAAAAGCAAATTGCGCCTCGTAAATTCCTGGACAAAACAAGCGTCTGTGAACAAATTACTAAAAATATTTCATTAGTTTTGAGTATAAAGGACTGCACGGGCTTAAATTTAAAACAATCAAAAAAAATTTTTACGATTTGGGAAACATTTTTTTGATTGAAACATTTTTTTTGATTCATTTTTTTGATTCAAAAGTATACCAAATTTTTTTTAATCGCTTTAGGGCTCTAAATTTAGGCCCGTGCAGTCCTTTATACTCAAAACTAATGAAATATTTTTGGTAATTTGCTCACAGATGCTTATTTTGTCCAGGAATTTACGAGGCGCAATTTGCTTTTTTTCGGCGGCAATGCGGCGATCCATTGGGGCGGCCGCCTTTTTGTTTTCTAATATTTTTTTCCAATGAAAATGTTAACTTTTAACTTCAATAAAGATGCATGTAAAATTTCAAATCGATATTTTGAATAGTTTTTTTTTGTAGCTGTTTAAAAAAAAAGTTCATTTGGAGCAATTTAACAGTGGACTAACCCCTTAAACGCGTTTTTCTCGAAATGACGTTTTTTCTAACTGCGGACACTTATTCTCCGGATTGGCCGAACCGATTTAAGTCAAATTTGGTGCACTACTTTATTCAAGTATCTTGTGTGGTAATTTGCCACAATATAGGCCAAAAGTTAGCCCAAAAAAATTTGGCAAGCGAAACAAAGTGAAAAAAACACGATTTTTCGAAAAATATTTTCAAACAACCGCCTTTTTTTAAAAAAATGTTATGGTAGATTACCACGTAAGAAACATTCCTCTTTAAAATGCGGTTTGGTTTTTTTTCAGATTCTTCATTCTTGAGTTTATCTGTCCGCAGTATGAAGAGGCATTTTTCGAGGCGTCAACTTTGGCGCCCTCTATAAATAAAAAGAAAAATGAAAATAATAGCAAAATATTTTTTTTTTTGTAAAATGTGTATTTTACCCATGCGGTTTTTCAAACTTATACAAAATAAAGGAGGTGAAAAATATATATTGAAAATTAGGCTGTTTGTTAGCATTCTAACCGGTACTACCCCCTTAAATAAAAACAATTTAGTGAAATAGTAGTAACAACTTATGATATAAACTTTTTGATATAACAGCTAAACCTACCGTGTTGTTGTCTTATAAAAAATAATCATAATAGATATTGGCATTTGCATGAATGAATTGAAATATTTGATATAAAATCTTGAACTTAAAATACTAGCTAACTTTCAACAAGAAAACAGCAAAAAGTCTAGCGCATCAGAACCGCTAGAAAACTAACTTTCGAAGAAATTGTCTTTGAGTGATAAAAAAATCTGGAAAGACGTAATACACTTTTTTGTAGAATCATATCAACCATTCCTTATTCAAAGCAACAGAACTCAACTATAACACAAACGATGAAAATGTTCAGTGCTGGCAACACTTTCCCAACGAATCAGCAATAAGTTTACCATAATAAGCTCATACTTAAATCAACTTATCCTTTGAATTTCGTTCTCATCGGAGGATTTCATCGAAAGTTTCAGCGGTTAAACGTTGTTTGAGGCTGCCATCCGAAAAATTTTCTCCGCATTTCAAAATCGCCTATATAAGACCTGGTCCTAGCTAATACCAACATGTTGTGGAAATTTCATTATGATCGGATTATCCGGTCGTCAATTCCCGTGAACAAAACTTTCGAGTGCTGACAATGGAGGTAATTTGGTGATGGGTTGCCGTTCTTGTGCAAATCTGAATTTTAAAAATTTAAATTTGACATGATGAACAAAGGTTAAAATTTATCAATGATTTGATTTTTTTTTGTCAAAAATCAAAAATTTTTCAGGAGGGTCAATGATTTGAAGGATTTTTTTTCAGGAGCCTACCGTAGCTACAGGGTTACCTGCACTTTCTTGAAAATCCATGTGTGTTAAATCTTAGCCAACATCAACACGCTCTGCAAATTTTACGATGATCCAATGTTTTTGTCAGAAGTAATGACAAATCATAATTTGCAAAAAAAA
>CANBKX010000475.1:0-25791 GCA_947369275.1 Nemotelus nigrinus
AGCCGATAAACGGAAAAGGATGCGCCAGTCTGAATTTCCGAAAATGGAAACTGCGCTGGAGAAGGGGTTTTTGGATCAACGATCAGAAAACATACCGATGTCTGCGGAATTGCTGGAGAAAAAGGCAAAATTTTTTCACAACAAAATTTCAGAGAATTCGAATGGATTCAATGCAAGCAACGGTTGGTTCATAAAATTTAAAAAGCGACACGGGATCTGACTTCTCAAAATGTGTGGAGCAAAGCTGTCAAACAATGCAGCTGCCATTGACCAATTTGTTGAACAGTGCCATTCCAAAATCACGGAATTGCAATTGAAG
This sequence comes from Nemotelus nigrinus, assembly GCA_947369275.1. Lineage (NCBI taxonomy): Eukaryota > Metazoa > Arthropoda > Insecta > Diptera > Stratiomyidae > Nemotelus > Nemotelus nigrinus. Next base: position 320 of record CANBKX010000475.1, read on the forward strand.
CCAGAACAGATATACAACGCAGATAAGTCAGTTCTGGAAGCTTCTTCCAGGAAAAACTTTGGTGAATTTCCGGGAAACTTTAGAGCACCTGGACGGAAAACTAGTAAGCAGAGGATAACTTTTCTAGCATGTACAAATGCAATCGGAACTCATAAAGTTAAGATCCTAGTGATAGGAAAAGCCAAGAATCCCAGGTCATTCAAAAATACTGGAGATCTTCCTGTGGTGTACAGAAACAGTGGCAACGCTTGGATGCCGGGATGTTTATTCGTCGACTGGTTTCACCACATACATTTGTTCCTGAAGTAAGGTTTTCAATTTACGAAATTAAATTTATTGATTTCAATGGACTTTATTTTGCTTTAGGTCCGCAGATTCTTAAGAGCTCAGGGACTTCCACCAAAAGCACTGTTACTGCTTGATAATGCTCCATGCCATCCGAAAGATGGCCAGTGATGACGCTATGATATCCGTAATGTGCTTCCCACTGAACTGCACTGCAATCATACAACCTATGGCCCAAAACGTGATTAGGTTGACAAAACTTTTTTTTTACAAAAAAAGCTTGTTGGCCCAAATTGTAGGTTCTGAGGAATCAGACACGGAGCAAATAATAAAGGGAATAAACTTAAAACACGCCGTATGTCATTTATCTGGAGCATGGGCGAAGGTCAGATCACACTTTATTGAAAAATGCTGGGAAAAATTAATGACACCAGTATCTGATTGGACGGAAGAGGATGACGTTCTGCTGGGTATCATAAGATCAGAAATGCAGTGCATGAAAAATTTAATAGACCCAATAGGTGATCTGAAACAAATTGGGCCTGATGATAATTTGACATCAGAAAATATTGATAACTGCATTGTGGAAACTAGATATGAGATTTGTTTTGAAGAGATAGACGACGATGAAACAAAGTCCGTTGACGCAAGCACCTTGGAGATAAGAGTGAACAAGATAAAAAATGAAGACGCAGTACGAAGTTTCAACATTTGTATTGGATGGGCTGAACAGAATAACGAAAATCTTCAGGATATAATCGTTTTGCAACAATTGAAGGAGAAAGCTATTGTGAAGAAGGTAAGAGCCAAAAGCAGGCAACACTTTTTAACTTTTTTGAGAAAATCTGAATAGATGTGTTTGAAAAATATAAAGGTGTAAGAAAAGTTTTTGTTGCACTCATTCTTTTTGAATTACAATATTTTTTTTCAATAAAAATAACTTCATTTGCGTTAATTGGTTGTTTTTCTTCAAAAAAAGTACTGACCCGAAAATTGCAACATTTCGAAAATTGCAACAAGTCTGTGTTTCTATTAGTTGCAATTACCGAGGTTACACTATATATTTATATATATATATATATATATATATATATATATATAATAACAAGCCAACTAGCTATCCTAAGCAAGCTCTTAGTACTACGCCCCATGCGACTTGTATGCATTAAAATTCACCCATTCTAAAACTTTTGTCATAAAATAAATATAGTTTAAGCTTTGTTTTGTTATAAAAATAACCAAAATTAACCTGGTCCAAATTATTCAAATTACGAGTTGAAGTGTCTACTTCCGGTTTCATACAAAAAAAATGATTTATCAAACTAATTTCAAAATTAAAAAGAACAGCTAATTTTCTATACCAATCAGTATTTTGAATGTTTCTTAAATTTTGTTTGAATCCCAGAATCCGCTTCCAAAAAAACCTTTCAATTTCGTCAATTATTCAGAAGCCCATAGCTCGGCAACTAAACCTCATAGAAACAAAAAAATTGTGAATCCACGTTCATATCTTCTAGAAGTACCATTATGCACAATATGAACGAAATCCAGAACCTCGATTTTTTTTCGTTGTCCGCTTCACGTGAAATGCCCCAGCGTTATTGCCTGGATAGCATCAGCATGTTTAATTTTAGTAGGTTCGTTTTTAAAGTAGGGCTCGTCCTCCTCGACAACTTCTTCAATTGTTCTTCAATGTTTTCATTTATCCAATCGTTTGCTTCATTGCCAGTTAAATTTACTCCGGATAGAGAATTGATCGTTTCTCTAAAGAATTGCAACTGTTCGTTACGGCTACAATTTCTTTCTGTTATAAGCCTAGCTAGTGGAATGATGTCCTCTTGATCCCAGCATTCTTGCGTATTGCGTGCTATTAACGGTTTCCAACATTTCATTATCATTTCACTGTCTAAATCATCAAAAGCATTGGCCAAGAAGAACATTGTTTCTTTTAATGATACAGTGTTTAGAATGGTACAAATTTCACCTTCTTTTACGTTGACAGCATATGAAATGAAATTCTTCTTGTATCTCATTTTTATTATTCTGATCACATTTGGGTCTATCGGTTGGACCAGGGATGTGCAATTTGGTGCTACAAATATTGTCCTGATATTGCCATCTTTGGTTGTAAGTTCATTTGGAAGCGGACTTTTATCGAAAAATATTTCTGCTACCTCTGGCGTACCACAAGGTAGCCATCTTGGCCCACTTTGTAGTATATTTATTTGTGACCTATCTGACGTCCTAGCAAATATACCTCATCTACTTTATGCCGACGATCTCAAAGTCTATCATATCATTAAATCTAAATCCGATGCACTCTTTCTCCAATCCAAACTTGATTCACTTGATCATTGGTGCAATGAAAACAAGCTCTCTTTGAAAATTGCTAAGTGCCAAGCTATAAGTTTCTCCCGAAAATGCACCGTCTCACATAACACGTACTTCCTCGGGAATAATTTGTTAGCTCGAGTCGAAAATGTTGTTGACCTTGGTGTTATCTTGGATGAGCCACTCCGCTTCACCTTGCATTATGATAAAATGGTTCCCGGAACAAACAAACAGCTAGGCTTCATCAAAAGACGTGCGAAGGAATTTCGTAACCTATGGGTCACAAGATCTTAATACATCTCACTTGTACGCCCCATTCTCGAATATGCTTCCATTTGCTGGAATCCGGCTTTTGAAATCCACAGTAGCAGGCTCGAGTTCATACAAAAGCAATTCTTATTTTTTGCATTGAGAGAACTATACAACCCTTAGAATTTTGATCATCTTCCTCCTTATGAGTTTCGACTGGGTCATCTAAACTTGTTAACACTTTCATCTAGAAGAAAGATAATTTCGGCTTGCTTCACATTCGACGTCATTAGAGGCGTCATCAAAGTTGAATTTTGAATAAAAAAATGGTGTTGAATAACCCTGAAAGAAACACCAGGTCCTCTCGTTTACTTAAGGAATATCCACACTCCACTACTTACGCGACTAATGAGCCTATAAATAGATGCTGCAGGATATTCAATAGCATAAGTAATCTGTATTCTCCAACAGTCTCAAAATTATCCTTCAAATCCTCCCTTTTCCAAGCCATCCGCAACCCCTTATCCTAAGCTGTATGTCAATGTTTTATTTATTTGTTATTTATTGTATTATAAATTTATTTATTTTGTTATTTTATTGAATTTTTCGTTCTATTTTCATGTACTCATTGTAATTTCCAATTTTGCTTTTTTTACTGTTTATGTAACTTGTACCTTGCTTGGTTAATAAATAAATAAATATGTAAGTTCACCGTTTTCAATATTCGCTCGAGACCCAGTTGCTTGTCATTTCCGCCATTTCCAACGACTTTGACTATCTAAACTTCAAACTTTTATATAGTTAAAAAAGTCCGACATAAACATATTAATATTATTCGCGAGCTGTTTTGTGCAAGTGAAAGCAATTGCATATAACCCAGTGACCTACTTATGCATAGTGTGTTCAATGTACAATTTAATAATCTTTGCTGAGTCGTATATATGTATCTTATTTATGTTCATTGAAAATCTCGTGATTAAAGACCTTAACCCGCAGACTTTGTAATAAACAAAAGTTAATAACCCCGAATAATTTAATTAATTTGTTGTTTGTGTGCAAAGTTGTAAAATGAGCGGTAAGTGCAGTTTGGCCAATTGTATTGCATTTGACAATACATTCAAATATGTTATATGCAAAGCTTTCTGCAATCGAAAGCTTCATGGAGCATGTATGGATGCGCCTAGGGATTGGTATCATCCCTACATAGAAGATCATTTTATCTGCACCGATTGCCAACAGATAGAGAAGCTTTTCAAATGTATGTATGACAGCATTATTAGCCAAATCGAAAGGCTGAATTTAGAAAAAGACCATCTACTCTCTTTGCAGCAGGCGCAATTCAGAGCCAACAGCGAAACTTTCGCAGAAATGGCAAGCTCCTTCGACAGGCTAACCAACGCGGTTTCTACTGATAAAAACGGAAACTTGAATAAAAAAGCTGCGAAGCTGGAACGCAACGCTAATTAAAATTAAAAAGACTCTTTCTTGACTCAAAATCTTGCCAATTTAATGTACTGACGTTCACGGAAACCTGGTCAAACAGTTCGCTCATAAACGCAGAAATATTAGATGGTAACTGGACTATTTACAGGAAGGACCGAAACTAACTTTCTACTGGTCAAACTCGAGGTGGTGGTGTTTTAATAGCTGTTCGTAATTCGCTATCAAGCGAACTAGTCGAATGCAGCTCATATGATATCTTTGACCACAAGATTATTCGCATTTCCTGGTCCAAAGGTTTCATTTACATCGGAATATTCTACATCCCACCCGTTTATAATGATGTATGCGTAGTGATTTCTACCCTAGTTTCATCTCTTAATGAGGAGGATAAAATTCTCGGATATTTCAATCGCCCAAATTTAAAGTTTACGGCTGATGAAACTGATAATAACCTCATTCCTTTTAATCTTCTTGACTCCAGCGATTTCAATCTAGTAAGTACATTTTATAGCAATGATTTGCAGCAAATAGCTCCGACACCTAACCAAAATGGAAATTGGTTAGATCTCATATTCACTAACAGACGATGTAGTGGCTAACTCAACTGTTGACGCAGAAAATTTTTTGGCAACACTCTTTACCACTCTGAATTCGTAATGCTGACACACTTTCGTAATGCTGATTATAAGAGCATCACGGATTGTCTTCTCAGAATTGACTGGGCTAGTAATTTTTCAACGCTAGAATTAGATGACGCTGTATATGTTCGGGCTACCCTACTTCGATGTACAAAAAGAACTTTTGTTCGTCAAGCCCTCACGAAGTTTGTGACCTGTTCGCTGAGTATTTCCAGGAAGTATTTTGTTCATGTACAAGCATGTCTAACATTCTTCTCTCCCACCAAATATCATCTGTGAAATGTATTTAACTAGAGAGGAAATTGCAAAGGCCATCAAAGATCTTAATGTCAACAAGGGTCCTGTTCCTGACTTGCTACCTCCTAGTTTCATACTCGAATGCATGGAGTCGCTTATCTTACCCGTGTATTTAATTTTCAACAAATCACTTTCTTGTTGGGTTTTTCCCTCCTTCTGGAAATCATCCCGTCTGACCCCGAGTTTTAAATGTGGTGATAGGCTAGATTTTTTTAATTATTACAATCATCGTCGTACTCGCTCTAATCACACGTCTTTATTTGCACCCTCTCCCAATGTTTTTTCCCCGTCGCCAAATCTAATATTATTGCAATTTTGAAGATAACTTAGATGCATTCTGGCCATAGATAGAGAACTAAAGAGGAAAGGAACATCAATGAAGGCAATAGGGCAAAAATCGCATACAAACAAAAAGTGCAAAGTCCATCATAAAATGATGGTAATTAGGTAATTAGAGTTTTTGAGGTTAGAGCGGGGGCAATTGCATGGTGCGAAAATTTTGAATCTGGTATTATGCTATCATAGATTTGTATTTTCATATAGATGTTTGTAGATGAAATAAAATTTTATCGTTTAACCCCATGTGCTGTTTCTGAAATATATGCGTATTTTAACAATGGCAGCATATTTCGGGTACATATTTTCCGCTATGTATAAAAGCCTTGGAATTCGGCAGAGTGGTTGAATTCTGAGATGATAGTAGGCAACAAGTAGTATGTAGAGTAAAATGCGTTTCTGGAATTGCACCTAAGCTGCGTATTTGTGAAACTAAGCACATGTTTTTATAAAAAAAAACTTTACCCTGCTAAACATATACTGCAGATCTATTTTAAATTTTCCAGTCCCCCTCTTCCTTTTACAACCGAGCTTGGGACCGGCTTCGGCGGAATTAGTCCTCACGATCTTTGTAGTCCAGAACAATTGACATTATCTTTTGCTCAACTATCATTTAATTTTATTTCACTGTTTTTCACTTTACACACTTTTTATCACTAATACCTAAGTTATTATTATTATATTATTTCTAACTTATATTTCACTAAAATTAATTTCGACACAAAAATTTTTTAATTCAAATTTATCAAGTTGCTCTTCTCTAGTCCGATATAGATATTTATGCCACTGACCGAAGACAATGCAAACATGGCTGTGCAATTGTCATTTACGAAAGCGTAAACAAAGGTCGACTCGCAACTTCTTCGATTATTTTCGGGAAACATGCACAATGCCTGTTAAATCTTTTGCACGCGACGATAAATTTAGCCCAGATTATATATATTAACAATCGCTTACCTGTGAGAAGAGACTTCTAAGACACTAAATCCTTGCCGATTTCAGCATGAACCCACAACACACATTCGACTCATTATTACTCAAATTTTACAAAGTGCTTTTGTAATTTCGCGTTGTAATATAAAACTTAATGTTTATAATGTTCAGAAAATTAGTTTTTTAAGAAAAATCACCGCCGCACAATTAATTACGTTTGAAATTTACTTTGCTCGGAAACACTACCGACACCGCGTACCATTGACAATAATTTTGACAGCTAAGCCCAAGCCAGAGAGAATCGAAGAGAGCGTTTTTGTCCTATTACACATTTTTGGATGTAAGGCCAGAAGGGCGAGGAAGCCCGCTTCGCTTAGTTTTCTACTCTCATTTCGGGGCCTTTCCGAATTGACGTCTTCGCCTTCGTCTTCAGCTTGTTATAACAGAATGTGACGTCGAAACAAGTCGAATTGTCCGAATTCAGCTATCTACGTCAGTTGACGAATTCACATTCTGATTTGACTTTTCGTTGGCTTGAGGTGCTTTGATGCAATGTTACGAAGCATAGCCAACGATTTCGGACACCTCGTCTTGATCTGTTTTAAACTAGATTAGCGCAACTACTCTGCTGACGTTACAATCTGTCATAACAAGCTGAAGATGAGGACGAAGACTTGAATTCAGAAACGCCCTCTGACAACAGTAATCACGCTGTATGAGCTCCAGTTTAATGCTTAAGAACTCAAGCAACGGCTAGAAGGTGTTAAGCCATCAACATACATATTTAACTGGAAAAATATGCATGACTAGCGGATGACACACATAAATATTGAGTTTTCACCTGCTGAAACGGCCAACTATAGAATCGATTTAATAGGTTACAATAGATAAATGATAACGGTTGTGAAGGGCTATCGAAATGGAACATGGGTAACGCAGCAAATTATGAGGCGCTGATACACTGATATCAGCGCCAGTAGTGGTATCACCGTATTGCGCTGCTACCATTGCGCTGTGATACCACCATCAAATTCACCTATATGTGATACAGCATTTCTTGGACTCACATACGACGCTGGCAGCATTGCGCTGATTCCATGGCGCTATGATACCATGATCGCATTCGCTTTTCATAATGTTTGCTTTACTCAAGGTAGGCTATGTATCAGGTATCATTCCAAACGTGCGTATGTATATTGCTTTGCATCAAACAAACTTGAGCTATGTATACTCATATAGCGTATACTCATATAGCTTAGCGCGCAATAGCGCAGCGCAGCGCTACTCATGTCTAATCGAAATTTTAGGGTCTACGGTCTGCTGGAGCGCAATCAAATCAAAGTTGTGACACATTTTTACTACGGAAAAGTTAATGTTACAGTCGAGACTACTTCACCAGAGGAAATAACACGATTTTTTTCAGAGTCCAAATGGAGTAGTATGAAAATTCAGATCAGTAACAGCGAGGTATATATCACTTCATTACGTATTATGGTTTTATAGACACTGCATTACACAACATGTCCACGAAAAAGTTCGATTTTAATGTATATCTTGTTTAAGTTCTTTAATCGTCAATCAGTATAAGCATCTAAATACATCACTGTCGCATAATGAATTTTAGTTAAATAATACCAGATAAAAAAATATTAAAAGAAGCTAGGTTGCGAAATTGAATATTTATCCTTAGAAATACATTAATAAAACTGATTTATTTACAATACTAGTAGTAAAAAATACGAGAGAAAAATTAAATATTAAATTAAGGTGGTGCAACTAATGCAAAATTATTCACGTATACGCGGTATCACTGTGGTCCTTGAATCATCATCATCCGAGCTACAACCGGTGTCCGATTCTGGCCTCCGTCACTAAATTTTTCCATCGGTCCCGATCCCGAGCCGACGTCATCCACTTGAACACATCTAAGCTCCGAGCCTCCTGGTCAACGTCATCTCTCCAGCGCAAGTAAAGTCTCCCACGCTGTTGGCTGCCATAAAATCAGCCGCAAAGAGTATTCCGAGCAGGATCCTCTGCGCTGATTTGAGCTAGGTGCCTGCCCACCGGTGTCTACCAAGCTTTTTCTTAGTAATTATACCTTCTTCTAGCATAGCATACAACTCATGGTTGTAGCGACTCCGGAGTCGCTCTTCTTCACACATGGGTCCAAAGATTCTCCGCAAGAGAGAGAGGTTAGACTACCTTTTGCCAAGCACCCATGTCTTCGATCCATACGTGAGTACTGGCAGGACCATGGTCTTTGATGTTCGCCTGAGATTTCTGGATTTAAAGAGCCTTGACAGACCGTAGTAGGCTTTGTTGGATATGAGCGGCCGCCCGCGCATTTCTTTCTCCATGTTATCGGCTGCTACAATTGACCCAAGGTAGATAAAGGATCTCATTACTTCAAATTAATGCTAAACTACCCTGAAGGTTTGACCAACTCTATGTGTTCTTCCAGCAGATGTTGCCACCATGTACTTTGCCTTTCCTTCATTTATGTGCAGCCCCAGTTTATGTGCCGCTCGCTAGATCTGGCTGAAGGATTCTCGTACAGTTAGTTCTGATCTTCCAATTATGTCCATATCATCTTCATAAGCCTGTTTGGCTGGACTTGGTGAAGATAGTCGCTCTCATTGACGTGTCAGGGTCTCGGATTGCTTTCTCCTACGCCAGGTTGAAGAGAAGACAGGCCATATCATCCCCTTGCTGGAGCCTATTGAAGATGTTGAACGGTCTGGATAGCAATCCGGATATTTTAATTTGGCTTCTTACATTGGTTATACTCAACCTACACAATCGTGTCAATTTGTTTCGGATGCCGAATTCTCTCATGGCTTTCCATAGTTTTACCCTAGCTATAGTATCATAGGCCTTAAAGTCTATAAATAGGTGGTACAGTAGAATATTGAATTCTAGACATTTTCCATCGCCTACCTGAGAGTAAAGATCTGATCAATTGTTGATTTGCGGACAATGACAGGCCTACGCTGGACCTGTTCTACAAAGATCGCTGAGAGATATTGTGCGCAGTTTCCGGCTACATCGCATCGCTTTGGTCGCTGATGTTAAGCAGATATATCGTATGGTACGTGTCTGCGACGAAGACGCTGAGTACCAACGTATTGTATGGCGGAAAGATGAAGCGGAACCTATCACGCATTACCGAAGTAGTTCAAAGGGATTTCTACATGGACGACTTACTTTCCGGTTTAGACTCTGTCACTCAAGCAATGGAATTATATCCGCAAATCAATCAAATTCTCAGCTCTATTGGATTCCATCTGAGGAAATGGGCTTCGAACTGTTCCGAGCTTGTTTCATCAATTTCGTCCGAAGATCGAGCCCTGAACACGAAACAAATAAGCGCTGAGGAGGAATCAATTGAAACACTAGGCATCTACTGGAACCCTACTAATGACGAATTTGCTTTCCGCATAAAGCTGAGTGAAGTTGATCAAGCAACGCGTCGCGTTATAGCTTCCGAAGCAGCAAGAATTTTTTACCCGCTAGCACTGCTATCTACGTTGACGATTGCTATAAAAATTATAATTCAGCAATCTTGGGTCAGTAAATTGGAATGGGATGATCAGCTTGCATCTGAGCTTGCACAAAAGTGGCGAGATATACGAGATACCTTGCCTCTGCTTAAAAACCTGCGAGTTCCTCGTTCGAGTGTTGCCTCGATTCAAATACATGGGTTTGCTGATGCTTCGATGCAAGCTTATTGTGCAGCTGTTTATGTCCGCGCATTTGAGGATGGGATAGTCCACACGACTCTTCTAGAAGCTCGCACGCGTGTGGCACCTCTCAAACCGATGTTCCTCGCTCGGTTAGAGCTTTGCGCAGCGGTGATGCAGAAAGTAATCGAATCGTTGCATAACTATAATTTGAAAATATTTGCATGAACCGATTCAGCATATGTGCTATAATGGCTATCGACGCACCCATCTACATTTGTCGTGAATAGGGCTGCTACGATTATCGATACCATCCCAGCTGAGCAGTTGCGACACATCGATGGAAAACAAAACCTCGCTGACTGTGCGCCACGTGGTAAGCAGACTGCTGATCTTTTGAAAGCTCGACTTTGGTGGAATGGACCAGACTGGCTTGAATCAGACCCAAGGCAATGGCCTGTTACACGTGTTACCACCGCAAGAGACGAGAAGCTGAACGCTTGCGTATCCGACTTCACCGCAGAAGATATCACAGCCGTATCATACTCGCTCATTATGCGATATTCTTGTTTGAATCGCGTATCACTGCTTTATGCCGAAGATTCACCAGATTAGTACGCAGTAGAATCATGAATATGATTAAAGGAGATCTTTCGAGCGGCAAAGAACAAGTTCACCCAATACGATTTCTGCCCATATGTTATGAAGAAATCAAAGCGTCACTGCAAGTATACATACGTCAAAGCCAATAGGAAAGCTTCCACTCCGACTTTAAACGCATTCAAAGTGGTCAAAAACGAAAAACGACTCTCCGCTCAAGCATCTAGATCCCGTTATTGACAAAGACGGTATTATTCGAATATCTGGTCGGCTCCAGGGGGCAAATGAAACACCCGATAATCCTGCACTACAAATCACGATTCACCTGGATGCTCAATATGAACATTAAAGACTGCTGCATGCTGGACCAACTCTAATGATGGCATCACTACGAAGAAATTATTGGATAATTGGCGCACGCAAGCTTATTCGATATGTCTGTCAAAAATGCTTTATATGGCGCCGTATTGAAGGACGAACCCCGCAACAAAAAATGGGGAAACTACCGGCCGTACGTGTGAATCCTTCACCCGCATTTTACAGCACTGGCGTCGATTATGCTGGTCCGTTTACAATGCGGAATATCTATGGTCGAGCGACCCGAACATCAAAACAAGTACCTCGCAAAGCGTATTCAGTACTTTTCATCTGCATGAGCTCTTGAGCTGTGCACCTAGAGCTCGCTTCCGATTTATCAACAGAAGCATTTATGGCCGCTTTTAGTAGATTTGCATCCCACCGTGGTAAACCTTCTACGATTTACTCAGATCGTGGAACGAATTTCGTCGGAGCGAAAAATAGACTGGATGAATTGGAGAGATTCCTACGTCCGAAGAATTACAATGATAAATTATTACTATTCACTACTGAAAATGCCATAACTTGGAATTTTAACCCACCGCTATCTCCGAATTTTGGAGGAATTTGGGAGGCCAATATCAAATGCCTCAAGAAGCATCTAGAAGCAGTAACTCGAAATCGTGAATTAAACTATGAAGAGTTCAACACGTTTCTAACCTTGGTGGAGGCTTGTCTCAACAGCAGGCCACTATGCGGCAACGCTTTGGAGTCACACGATATTGATCCTTTTACGTCGGGCCACTTCCTCATTGGCCGTCCACTTGTAGCACTCCCTGAAGTGTATGACCGAAACGCCCCTGACAGTCATTTTGATCGTTGGAATCGAATCCAGAAAACTGCTGACGACTTCTGGTGTCTCTGGCGCGATGAGTATTTGGTAATACTTCAAAAACGACCTAAGTGGGAAAACGACGAACGACAGCCGAATGTTCGAGCGAAACAGATAATTAGGTTTAAGAGGCTTAGGGTTTCAACCACATGTTGACAATTCACCATTTTTGTAAATATTGTTTATGTTTGAGGACCTGTGGGTCCTTGTGTTTAAATAAAAGTCAGCCCGTGATAAGCTGGAGTGCCGTTGGCTCCGAGGGCTTTGCTAAATTTTAGCCGACTTATGGCTCTTTGTACCTCTTCTATGCTTGGTGGCGGCAGCATAAGGTATTTTTCTTGAATTGGTGGAGCCTCCAATTCTTCGTCGAGCTGACCGTTTAACAATTCACTAAAGTGCACTTCCCATCACTCCAAAATGCCTTCCAGATTATTCTCTTTGTCACAACAGTACGTGCAGCGTGGTGTGTACTGCGTCATATTTCGAACTATTTGGTAGAACTTCCGCGCCTAGTGCGTACCTCGCTCTCTAGCTCTTTCTATTTCACAGAGCAGGTCTTTTTGCCAGGCTGCTTTCTTCTGTCTGTGAAGTCTCTTCTGTTCGTCTGAGCTCTTTATATTCTGACTTTTATTTAGCTCTTTATATTCACTGGCGCCAGATAATGACGAACCTCTTACGCCAAATCATTTCCTATTAGGATGCTTTAATAGTTCACTAACACCAAGCCTTGATTTTGAACTAGTTTATCTCCACAAGCAGTGGAAGTGCGCACAAAACCTTAAGGATCGACTATGAAAGAGATGGGTAATCGAATTCTTGCCACAACTATTAACCGACCAAAATGGTGACAAAAAGTAGCCCCATTTCAAAAGGACCAGCTAGTCATTATATGTGATGCCAACCAACCACGGAGTCTGTTGGAGAAGGGACGAGCTACAAGACTTTTTTCAGCCAAAGACGGGCAAGTGGGTACTGTCAAAGTACGAACAAAACAAGGAGTCTTCCGCCGCCCAGTCTCCAAGCTAGCAGCTTTGGAGTTTGTTGAATCCCTGTAAGGACTCACAGGGGGTGGGATATTGGAAGCAACAAAATATCAGTTATCCTATTGGTAGCAGCACCAGAGTATCACTTAACGTACGTTGGCAACACCAGAGTTTAAGAGTCGGAGAAAGAACCGTGTAGTAGCAGCCATACCAATTTTAAAACAAAGCCACGCCGCGTCTTATAATTTTGCCACTAATAAATCATTTCTAGTTTTCAAGTTCATAAAGTGAGTTTCTCTTTATTTAAACGACACCTGCTATCGAGTAGCCAGTGAGTAGGGTAACACTAGCTTAGTATGCAATACCGGTTTCAAACAGGATTGAAATTGAAACAGGGCAATGAAAACCTTTAAATAATCCGTTTTTATTACGATATTTCAAACTTAACACTGAATCTATTATATTGTATCTGCAGTTTCTGTAGCTTTAGAGCTTGTAAATATATAGCGCATTGGGAATTTTTGTGTGAATGTTTTTGACTGTGTTTATGTTGGATACGAATGACACTCTACCTAAACTGCATCCATCCCTTGTCTTTAACCCCTTCCTATACAGATGGGACGCAACCAAACTGTCGTTGGTTGTTCATTGGCGTTACGTAATCGAAGCCTTACTCATTCGTTGTAAGAATCGTAATAAGCCTAAAGATTACGAGTAGAATTTTCATCCAGAGTAAAGTAGGTATTCGGCATGCAAGTTAATTCATTCCTACTCGGTTAGCAGCTTGTGTTTATTAGACATTTGCCAACAAATGCTTAGCTAGGAAATTAGAAGCAGATTAACTTCTTTTTAAAAAATTGATCGAAGAATATTTCGACTCATAGGATGAGAAATCTGTTGACAGCATTGATTTGTTAATCATACTCATCATATTTAATTTAAGATTTACAGGGAAATTTATCACTGAGGTGGCAACTGTTCAGTTGATATGACTTACCGAAATGCGTTCCACAAAGAGCAAGAGTATGAAATTTACCGCTATGTTGCACTACTCTTGATGCAAAAAAATGCAGCTATTTACTAGAATCTATAAATTATATGAATATAAATAAATATTAATATACTCGCTGAATAGTTCGACGAGGCATTCGGTGAAGCTTACGGCGAGATATTTATGCCTTATGTCGCCGTCCACACACTCCCTCTCTCTGCGAACGAGCATGCCTGACTTGCATTAATTTGCAGTCATTTTATTTGTAAAATTCGAAATTGAGCAAATAGAATGCTGCTCGAATATCCTTGACACAAGTTATTTTTAATTTAGTAAATTACAAAGAAAAAATTGTGCTTCAAGGTTGGCACATGATAGCAATGCCATACTTTAACTCGTGAACAAAATACCGACTGAGTTCGTGCTGCCTCGGTATATCTCGGCGAGCATATAGATAGAGCATTTCTTGAATCTTTTAAATCATTCAATACCAGTCCAGTTAAAAGGCTGGGACAAGTCCAGTTACTAGAATGTAATATATTTCAAAAGTCTAATAATTTGCTGACACTTTGTTCCATTTACTAAAACCTGAAATATATTAGCAATACCCACAACAGGAAATACCAAGTATGGCCACGAAAACTCCGGTGTCAATTCTCCAAGAGCTACTAAGCCGTCGTGGTATAACACCAAGCTATGAACTAGTTCAAATCGAAGGGGCAATTCATGAACCTACTTTCCGATATCGTGTTTCTTTTAACGATAAAGGAGTTCCTTTCACTGCCATGGGTGCCGGGCGCTCAAAAAAAGAAGCGAAGCATGCAGCTGCTAAGGCTTTGATTGATAAAATGGCTGGAGTTGTAGTGCCAGAAAACACAGGAAACATCACTCCAGCTTTGAATGCGAACGGTGAAGATACTCCTATCGGCAGTAACAAGTACATATGAGTAATTTTTTGCATAAAATTGTTTGAAATGCTTCTCTTTGCAGTTATGATGAGAAAGTAATTGGAAATCCAATAGGTTTACTCCAGGAAATGTGTATGGCCCGACGCTGGCCTCCTCCAACTTATGTTACAGAAATGGAGGTGGGACTACCGCACGAGAGACAATTTACTATTGCGTGTAGCATATTGAAATATCGAGAAACAGGCAGAGGTAAAAGCAAGAAAATTGCAAAGCGAATGGCAGCGCAAAAAATGTGGACGCGATTGCAAGAAAATCCTCTGGACTCAACTGAAATAACTGAAATAATTGATGATAGTGCTAATGAAGAGGTATGTTTATATAATATTATGGTCAAATGTGAACTATAATCTATTATTACATTTGTTTTGTACGTGTCATATTGCTTTTGAAATAACGTCTTCATATGGTCGCATAATATCCTTATTTAACGCCGCTTTTTGACGCGTCATTAACATAAAAATGAATTTCAGTTTAATTCTGAGACCTTACAATAGTCCAAGCATAAAACAAATTGATTTCGCCAAAATATATAAATAGATTATTGTTAATATAGTATTGAAGTGAAGATGGCATTTAATGCTGTCTATTTAATTTGTTGTTACTTTTATTGTAACTTGTTCTACTAACAAAGCTGTGCTAAAATCGCGCTAAAACGACAATTGCAATTTTTTACCGTCATATTTCGAATGTTAGATGAAAGGGCTTACAAATCCGTTCTAGGATATAGTACTAATTTTATGGTAACAATTTGTAAGTGGAATTGTTCATATTGTCTAAGTAATCTATTTTTAAAAAAATATCTTTTGAAGCCTCAATTCCTAATTGTTATTCATTATAGTTCATTTTTCACCGCTTGATATTTTGATGGATGCTCCCCATCTTCGAATTCCTACAAACATTTCTTTGCAAATTGCCATAAACTTATTTTAAAATATCTTTCTTAACTTTTATAGAATCGTATAGTTTTAAACCGTTATGCGGACCTTAAAGACGCCCATATACAAGTCTTGACAGATGCTTATAGTCAGAAAGTGGCACAATTTCATAAATCCCTCAAAGCTTCCACCGGAGAAAAACTGTCAAAGTTGCAGGTAATATTCCTTTAATTCAAAGATAGTTGTTTATTCCAATTCATAGATAGTTGTTTAGGACGGGTTTTAATTTCATTTAATGTTAAGTATTCCGTATAAGTTCTGGATTGAAGCTGGTAGAAACTTCTTTCATTTAAATTCAATGCATTCGAGTGTTGAGTGTTTGTTCCCATGACTGACTTTACCTCTGATTTGATTCAAGCACCTATTCGCAGCTAGGTTAACTCAAATTCCAGTGTACAAACGTAAAATTTAAATAAAAACCGTGCGTCAATTTATAGATTTATTTATTTCACCAAGCTAGGTATAAACTTTACTACATGTTTGAAAATACGAAAAAACCTAAAACAAAAAAAGCTACAGATGAATATAAAACTAATAATTAACGCATAAATAAATGAGTTACAAATAAATAATAAATAAATAGCAAAACAAAAAAAATAAAAATAAATAAATGAATAACAGTTAAATACTATATTTACAAAATGCTTACAAATTAAGGAGAATAAATAGCTTGGATAGGAGCTGAAAATTAGTATGAAGGGGGAAGGAGGATTAGTGATTGGCGTTTTTGTTTTCAAAAAACAAAAACAAACTACTTTTTTTTTAAAGAAAAAACAACTGTTTTTTTAGAACTGTTTAAAAAAAACCAGTTTGTGGACGACAAAAAAAAGACAAAATAAATATTTGAAATGTGTGTAGTTCAATTCAGAAGCATCGTTAATAGTTTGAACAATCTTCAATTAATTCAATACAATGTACTTTTACGTATTATATTCTTTTTATATGTATTTTATGTATTATGTCTTCCACCATCGTATCTTAAACATTCATTGCTAGCACCAAGCGCTTCCAAACTGAACTGGTACTTGTATTTTCCCTATTTTCCATTATATTATCTACTTGATCAACCGTATAATCATACATCAATCAGCACACATGGTCGTAAAGAAGCAACATACATAGTGGTATGCCATCGGGAGCTGGTTCTGGTAAGCAGCATTCAAAACAACAGCAACTTTTGTTACTTTCAATGCTACCTACCCTAACCAGATGCAAAAATACGCACCTAATAAGTCCGACAACCTTATATAGGGCTATTAATTTCATGCTTTGCCTCTGAACATCTATTTCCCACAGCTAAACAGTTTTCCATAGCCAAATAGTTTGTCGTTAAAAATCAGTTTGCCGATGTATTCCATTACCAAACAGTTCGTTTTTCTATTCATTTTAGAAAACCGATTCGTTCTAGAAAAACGGTTCGTTTTAGAGAAACAATTCATTTTAGAAAAACGAAAAACGTTTCGTTTTACAAAAACGATTCATTTAGAAAAACGATTCGTTTTGGAAAAACGATTAGTTATAGAAAAACTATTCGTTGTAAAAAACCAGTTCGAAAAACTATTCGTTTTAGAAAAATTGTTTTTTTTAGAAAAAGGGCTTTAGAAATTTTCGTTTCAGAAAAAATGATGTTTTTAGAAAAACTGTTTGTCGTTATTTGGAAAAACTTTTCGTTCGTTTTGTGCATCCAAACGTTTTTTTGCAAACTTTTTGGCGTTTTTGAGCCCATCACTAAGGGGGAACTATGATGAGAGAGCTTTGATAATGTTATTTTTAAAAGTTGCTTTCGACATCGTAGGGAAATTCTGGTTCATGCTATTGAATAAACTGCAGCACCTATTTATTTGCTCGTTTGCTGCATATCTTGTGTTGTGTTAGTATTCAATATGCAATCGTCGGGATCTTATAACTCTCAAGGGCTGATTGAGCTCAAACTTGTCCTTTAAGTAGACGACATTAACCACGTCTCTGATGACATCGAAGCTGAAGCAGGCAGGTAACATTAATCTTCTCGATGCAAGGGGCTTAAGGCGATATTCGTATGGTGTAGACATGGGTAACGCAGCGCTGCGCCGCGCAATTGCGTTGAATCACTAGCCATGATACCACTGCGCTGATACCGATTGTCGGTATCAGTAGTAACGCACTTCGGTATCAATGGTGTTGGCGCTGCCGCTTTGCAATGCCAACACCATTTGGCTTGACTCGGCGCAAAGATATAAGTTGAGTATATTTACTAGACATGGGTAACGCAGCGCTGCGCCGCGCAATTGCGTTGAAGCACCAGCCATGATACCACTGCGCTGATACCGATTGTCGGTATTAATAGCGCAGTAACGCACTTCGGTATCAATGGTGTTGGCGCTGCCGCTTTGCAATGCCAACACCATTTGGCTTGGCGCGGAGCAAAGATATGAGTTGAGTATACTTACCTCAAGTCTGTTTGATGCAAAGCAATATACCGACGCGTACGCACGTTTGGAAAGATACCTGAATGGGTACATACTATAGCCTGGGTATTTTATATCGGAAAATTAGTAAGTTCAAATGTGGGTTGCTCTCGTCCCATACAAGCTTTTTCAATCATTCTTTTTTGAGTGAATCATAGCGCCATGGTATCAGCGCAATGCTACCAGCGCCGTATGTGAGTCCGAGAAACGCAGTGAGTATCACACATAGGCGAATGAGATCATGGTATCATAGCGCAATGGTATCAGCGCAGTGCGCTGATACCACTGCTGGCGCCGGTATCAGTGTATCAGTGCTTCAAAATTTGCTGCGTTACCCATGTCTAGTATGGTGGTAGATTGCTGAAATCATAAGGGTTGAAAAGATCTCACATAGCGGAAAGTAAAAATGCTTCTGAACAGACTCAAATTTTTGGCTGCGAATAATCCGGGTTCCAGATAGTGCACGCATATTGAAGGAGACGCACGAGTGAAATTTATAAGGGTTTAGTAACCTAGAGATTCTGAAACTCATTGGCTCGTCGCTTAATGAAGCCAAGTTGTTTATTTGCTCGGGAAAGCATTCATCGCAATGTAGATTGAAGTGGAGCATTTCATTCAGGATAACACCGATATCTCATATGATGTCAACCCTCTGAGTGTCGTGTTGCTTAAGCGGTACGTATAATGAACGCGTGCGCTTTTCGGGAGAAGCTAATTGCGTGGCACCTAGCAATCTTTAGAGGGAGCTTGTTCGTGGAAGCCAATGGTCTAGAAAGTTCAGTTTTGACTGAAAAAAAGAACCGTCAGATGGTGGCTTGGTGACATGGTAAATTTTGAGGTCTTCTTTACATAAAAGATGCGGAATGGCAGATAAAAACTCCGATAGGTATAATATAAAGATATTAAAAAGAAGAGGGCCAAAACGGCTTCCTTGAGGTATACCAGATTTAACGTGGACTTATTTCTAAGGACATTAGAATATCACGATTCGAAAGCGGTCGTGGAGGTAGGAGCTAAATCAATTTAGTAAAGATCCTGCGATTCCGAACTGCTGCAGCTTGAGGATCAAAATGGAGTGATGAACTCGGTCGAATGCTTTGCTAAAGTCTGTAAAGACTGTGTCACTTTGATAACTTTTCTCCATTTTGCATAATACATCAGAAACAAGCACTATAGCATTAGTGGTAGTAGAACGACCTTTCCTAAATCCATGGTGCTGCTCGTTCAGTCGAACGTCCACCAGACGAGAAGGTTGCAGTAGATGATTTTTTCAAATAGTTTGAGAATTGCGGAGAGAATGGTGATGCCTCTATAGTTTTGAATAAAACGTCTATATCCATATTTATAAATTAGTGTAACAGAAGAAGATTTCCAATACGATGGAAATAGTACAGAAGCTATTAATTATTGAATATAATATGTAGAAGAATTATTGAATATAATATGTGTAAGAATTATTGAATGTAATATGAAGCGGCGAGATCAGTTGTTATAGACACTTAATCAGAAAAGTAGGAGGGAGATCAGGTCCAGGGCCCTTGTTACTGTCAAGCTCCATAATGACAGTAAATATTTGGATATGGTCTCAGCAAAAATTGTTTGAGTCACACCCGGGAATCGATACAATGCTAGGATGCTAACTGCTAACAAAACTTCTTAAAATAATAAAAATAGTTGCATATCCCCTGAAGATAAGAAGAAATCATCGAATTTTAATTTAAATTTTAGTGAACATAGAAGAGAGGTAACCGGTTATTTTCCGCTTCATGTTAACAAAATCTAAAAAAAAATTTAGGGTCACGGATTATATTGTTGCCAGTAGCTTTAATGTATCTGTCACACGCTTCGTGAGACTTAGTATAGAATTCATGAGCGTATTCCTCTTTAATACGATGGCTAACGCCGACTTGATTCTGTATTAGTTTGCAAAGTTTGTTTGTCTGGTTTCTCACACGGCTAAAGGCGGCTCCAAACATGGGATCACTTGCCACATATGTGTCACCCGGAGATGTGTCGCAAGTGTGGCAAGTTTCTTTTCGAAAGGCATAATCCATCCAGACGATGCCTCAAGCCCGAACACGTGTTTCTTTTTTCATACAGACGACGTGTTTAAATGTTGCGTGTAGTGTGCGGTAACGTTCGACACACTTTCTTGAGCTTAAGCGTCGCATATTCGCACCCATATTTATTTGAAGAAGTGAAAATGGAAAAAGCGGTTGTTGCAAGTGCAGCATACACTATATTTGCGGGTGTTTTTTTTTATTATATAAAAATAAAAATCCTCGTAAACGAAGATGGTGGATGCAATCCCTGAATAAAAGCAGAAAGAGGTTAATACTTTTTAATTTTACGTAAAAATTAAACATCATAGCATGGTATTTTGTTTAGATACAGTCGTACCGACATGCTAGCAGATTTCATCCGAGAACCTTCAATTGCATTTGCAAATTATTGCAGAATGTCTACCACAGACTTTGAATTTATCTTGAATTAAATTGGACCACAAATTTCGAAGAAATTTACAAATATGAGGGCGACCATTTCTCCCAGAGAACATGTAGCGATTTTATCGTTAGAGGAGTGCTGGACTTAGCACAACTCAGAACCAGACCGAAGTCCGGAACCAAGATGGCCAAGGTCCAGCACAAGTGGAGGAATGGCTGCTGCTATTCAAGAGGCAAAACAAAAAAAAAAGAATCGCCCCGAGAGCAGGGTGCCCTAGAAATGGCCGTGAAGGCCCCTCGTCCGCATTGGCGGAGCACCCTTTTACCAACCCTGACGGATGCTGGGGTGCCGCTTTGCTAGCTCGCTGCGGCTGGGGTGGGTTCATGAAATAATGGGGATGGTTTGCTCTCAGAAGAAACGGGATGCCACTTATGATTCATCCGTCATGAATACGTAGCCGCAAACTGGTATATAAAAATACCCAGGGAAAAGGGGGCATAGTTCCGTAAAGGACCCCACCCATGGCTCTGCAACATGGGCTGACTAAGCAGACCCAGTGCTCGTGACGACGCACGGAGCCAGAAAAATTGAAAAGTCTGAAAAAGGAACAAAGGGAAAAACGCTGCCTCTCTTTTCAGAGGAACCCGGGTGAGACAGACAGCCCCGGGCCCCCGATGGTAGTGGAGCCCTGACCCCGATGGTCTGGGGTCCTCCACCCGCTGATACTGGCCATAAATTCACAATTCAAAAAGCTAATACCAAAAAGAAATGAAATCTATTCTACTTGGCCAGTATCCGTCCCGTCTAAACTGTAAGTCAAGGAACTAAACTCTAACCCGTCATTGGCCAGCCAGGCCTCGCGAACCTGAAAGAAAAATCTTCCCGGGCTCTCGCCCAATAAGAAGGCCAAAGAGTTTAATTTATGAATTCATTCTTATTATTTCCCTATTTTTTTTTTAAGCGAATAAAATGGACTTTAAAAAAAAATTCTATGTATGGGTATTATGAATATTTTTCAGTTTCGTTCATCTTCAAACGTCATATGAATTTCAATAGCAACTCCACAATACATACTTGTATCAATGGATTATTTAGTTTGTTGTTTCGTGTTTTTTTTTTGTTTTACGCTAATTTTATTAGAAATACAAAAGATTCTATGTATGGGTATTATGAATATTTTTCAGTTTCGTTCATCTTCAAACGTCATATAAATTTCAATAGCAACTCCACAATACATACTTGTATTAATGGATTATTTAGTTTGTTGTTTCGTGTTTTTTTTTTGTTTTACGCTAATTTTATTAGAAATACAAAAGAAACATTCAATAATTTCTATCAGTTTTTTTTTGTTTTTTGTGTTGTTTGTTTTGTTTTAAATTGATGTTCTTGGATATATGTTTCATGCATAGTTTCGATCAAAACTATCGCCTAAAATGGCTTTTCACTTTTGAATCTTTGTTCTCATTTACAAATACATATCAATTTAATCTTCTTTTTTTTTGTTTTTATACTGTTTGATTAAATCTTAATTCCTAGTTATTTGAGTGTAACATAGATATTATATAGTAGATTTATAGAAAATATAATGATTGAGTGAACCTTTAACTTGTGTATGGTTTAAGGAACTCTTAACTCGAGCATGTTACGTAACAGGTGTTATGCGTTAAACTGTAACTTGTAAAAGCTTGTGTATCAGAAGGTTTTAAGCTATAGGGTAAAGAATATTTTCTTAATTTTTTTTTTTTTTTTTTTTGCAAGACGATTGCATGAATTACTGTGATATATGAAAAGAATTGTTTATTGCATGAATTACCCTGATATTTGTTTATGAATTTAGTTAGTCGTTGGCCTTCAAGTCAAAGGTCGTTTGTATTTATTGCTTTAATGAACGCTCTTATCCTAGTAAAAAGTGTTTTGTAAATTTAGTTAAAAGCACGGCTTTCTAGTAATTTCACTTGTTTCGTAGAGCGAGAAATTTTCACTGATGAATATTGTTATTAACATAACCAACATACTTGCATGCATACTTTGCGGACTAAATTGATAATAATACGATTAAAAATCATTATATCGCTTTTGTTTCTTCTTCTTATCAATAAAAAAAAACTCGAAAAATCAATAGACAACTAGCTCTTCTTTCACATGGATGAACTTTAAAACAGCTTCCAATGTCTTAAAATAAGCAAATCCTGCACTTTGTTTTGAAACTGTTTTCTCATTTTAGAATGTTTAAATGGAGATATCGTTTAATCAGCAGACATGTTTCTTTGTTTTATTCGTTTTTCATAAATTTTTCCACATTTGTCTTTACTTTCATTTTCTTGGTGAGATGCTACACTTTTCTTTTTCAAACAACGAACCATCGACTTAAAATTAAATCTCGCTTTGAACTTACTCTACGCAGCGAATATAATAAGAGTGCTTGGTAATTAGAATGGAAATATGATAGGATACTTGCGATTAGAATAAATGTATTTTGAATTTGATGTTTTCGTGATTGATTAAAGTCGATAATTTTTCGACGGTGCGTGTTGGTCCACCGAAGTGTACAGGATACCAAAAATAACGTCAATATGAACAAACGCCAGCTCCAGCGGGTCACACTTTGCAATGAATTTCACAACTTCTCCTAGTTGCCGCGAAACTATCCTGATATTTAAGATTTATTATGCAAAATAAACTGCACGACTGAAATAATTTGATAAAATTTTGTCGTTCCGGACGATCACGGCCCAGCAAACTCAATTTCGAGGGCATGAAGTCAGGTATATGCGCTTGCGGACAATTTACAGCCAGGAGAGAATCATAATACTTACGACGGCGAAGACAAAAAGAACGTTTTCGTTTTATTTATAGATTTTTATCAGTCGCGAAGATTTAAGATTCGATTTATATACTGTAACAGCTAGCACGGTTTCTGCGATTCTCGAATTGAAGTTGGTATATATTTGTTGCGGACTGGATGACAAGTCTGACAAGACGTCACATCGATCAATTTGCGACAACGTGTCAGCCTGGATGACACAGATAATGTATCTTCGATCACACAAAGCAACAGCACGACTACAACACTGACTATGTTTCTGAGTCATCCGCTAAGGTCGTGTGCAATCTTCGAAGCAAATAAAACTGATGCTGAGCGATTCGTTAATCCACAAGTGAATTCGCCTCAAATCAGCTGAGATAAACTTGTCACCAAAATCCCCAACTGTAACTGTTGTGATATTCTTCTTTTCCCCAACAAAACTATAAACGCCTCACTTAATTTATAGCATGGTTATTGCACATCCTTGCTCATCTCTTCATCGAGAAAAAAACATCTCAAGAACTGATCTTTTAATCACTTATTAATCATTCACAAGTTAATTAAAACGGTTTCAATTATCGTCTTCGTCTCTTTGTGCAATTTCAGAAACAAATTAAGTTTATGATGGCGTTCTTATTTGAGGGTCGCGTAACAAACAACTCGAGTAATAGTCAGGCCAGAAAACATAAGATGAACTTGCTCATTTAATGAATATTACTGTTTATTCGTGGTGGCAACAAGCCGCCGTCAAAACCGAGCACGCCCAAATTGGTCTCACGTTCGCACCTCACTCCTAACCAGTTGACACGCCCGATCTCGTCTTCATCCACTTTCAACCCATGAATTAAGGAAACAAGATTACGACAATGGGTGGTCGCTGTTTGGCACTGCATCCTATTTCGTCACGTACCGGAGACCGGCGAATTATTAAAAAATAGTCAAGTGTATGAGTTGTATTGATTTTTTCTTTTCATTGTATAAATAGTAGACACAGCGCTGCCTAAATGATCATTTGTCATAAATGATCATTTAAGTGGTGTCTATCATATGGTAGTTCTAGCTAAAATCGTTAAATTACAAAATTAAAATTCATATAAATATCGCTTAATGATACTTTGACTTTGTCGTTTATCCTTGAATGAGCTGTGAGCTCATTCAACTATGCGAAATTATAATAACTTCTTTGTAAAAAGTCATGTATTGAAAGAATTTTCACGTCGATCTTGCTCCATTTGTACTCTAATTTAATTAATCAGAGCATAAAAGAGGCAACATACACTTCAAGCACTTTCAATTTTTTCATTTCAAATCAGCAATTTAAGTACTCGTCTGCACAGACTTGTAACATCCAAAAAAACTCATTAACAGCCTCATTAACAGATAGATTTCGACACAACCGAAAACATTACTCATCATTCACCTAAAAACCAGTTAATTCGGGATGATTTCTAGGCGTGTTTGCATCCTATTTCGTCACGAGTAGGTGTGGTCATGCTCATGTCGTAACCTTTAGTACTTTATCCATGCGTTCAACCACCACGACTCCTCAACTGCAACTGGCCATTTCATTATGTTCAGGTTCCCAGAAACCGATTGCTTCCTCATACAATCGATCGCCTGAACATTTTCTCACGGTCGCATTGCGAAATTCTTTAGATGGGGTATGAGCATTGGGTCTATGTTTGTTGTTAGTGCCTGCCACTAACAAAGTCGTCGTCGTGAGAAGTTTGAGTCGCGGTGGTTCGAAAATTTATCCAAATTCGACAACAACAATTTCGTGGTTCCGAGCCCATTGCCAGTAATTAATAGTAGCTGGGAATGAGCTCCGGAAACACCAAAGCACTGTTGTTAGTGTCACTGTTGTTAGTGGTTCCATCAATAATAGAAATAGACAGGCTTAAAAACAACCATAAACG
>CANBKX010000476.1:0-36250 GCA_947369275.1 Nemotelus nigrinus
CTGTTGTTCGAACATTTGTGTTTCTAGCGGTTCAGGTGCGCTAGAGTTTTTTTTTCTTAAGCTCGATCACTAAGTTGAGTACCTTTTCTTCCATGTCAAGGTACTCAGACTGGTCGTACTCAACGTAGAACCCTTCTTGTACTGATTTTTTTGATATTTGTTCGTTGTTGGACTCAACATTCTTTCAACATTTTTGTAAAAACTGCAATTTTTCTTCGTAAAATATATTTGATTTATTTTCAGCCGATTGAACTTCACTTATTATTCGATTGAATCGCTCGATCATCGTTCTGTTAGTGTTCTCGTATTTTTCAACGCTTGAAGTTATCGCTTGTTGTTTCGCTTGGGTCTGCGACGTGTCCCTACTTGCCCCGTTTTCAATGCTTGCTGTTAGCTGCCTAATTGCCGTTTGCATTTTCCCTCTTATTGTTCGAAAGCTTTTTTTTACCTCTTCGTAGTAGTTTTGTTGAAAGTAGGGAAAATCTTCATGTGTTTCCCTAAATTTCTCGAGTTGCTGGTGCGTCTCTTAAAAATTATCGAACGATTCGACCAACTTCCCCAAGCGATCCCGTAAGTAAGTTAATGTTTTCCTCTCGGCCGAGTGTTTGTTGAAATTTGCTATAAACTTCTCAATGGCCGAGCCTGTCTTCTCCTGTTTGGCTGCCAATTGCTCCTTTATTTCACTTTGTGCCATCGCTTCGTACTGGAAAGTCTGCAATAATAAGTATGATATTATTGATTCTTGTTATAACTATCAAGAGTTCTCCTTTGAAGGAATTTCGTTCAACATGCAATTCAGTGCCTTTGGCAGCCTCACCAAAGGTAAATTTTGGCTTGGATCACTGATTACAACTCGGGGTCACCAAAATGTTTGATTCTTACAAAGAAACAATTATTTAGCCGAGAATTGTTTTTAACTACGTGTCGAACTGAACTGACCTATTGCCTTACAATCTAGTTCTTTAAGTAGTAAAAAAATGCTTACTCTAAACTTTACTTAATTTGCCTTTAGGTACATTGAACAGTGTGTTGTTATTGATAGACACTAGGTAAGCAATAATTACAATGATGGGGAAGCTAAATACAAAAACATGCGGAAAAAGATGATGTTGCATATGCTAGTTAGAATTACATGCACTGGAGTTTATGCTATGGAATATTTTAATTGAATGGATTTATTTTAAGCTGAGATATGCGGAATGTGCATACCGTGTGATCAATTGATTCAGTATTTTAAGTTATATATTTTTGATGACTAGACATACATATATATCTATATGTATATATATATATATATATATATATATATATATATATATATATATATATATATATATATATATATATATATATATATATATAAACATATATATATATATATATATATATATATATATATATATATATATATATATATATATATATATATATATATATATATATATATATATATATATATATATATATATATATATATATATATATAAATGACAATTTTCGGCGAAGCGAGTTTAATACTAATTTTCATCGAAAATTATTCAAAATCATCATACAAACGACAACTTTGAAAACGCCAGAATCATCAACATCAATAACAGTAGCACCGCCCGCAATTCACATCATTTGCTCCAAACCTACGGTTCAACGATCTCCCCTACTTCTAGCGATCAGAGACGATCACATTTAAGCGTGGAGGAGCTAACATCTGCACGTGCCCATCATACCTGAACAAACAAATATACCTGGACGCGCGGGTCATGATTTTCGATTCAAAATCGGGAAACTGAATCAGCAATAATTTAGCATTTAAGCTCATGTATTATAGCCCGTCCAGACTACACATACTTATGTATGCGCATACGTATGCGGATACATAAGTATGTGCTTAAGACGGTCCACACTGCAACACTGCAACGAAATCTGCACATACATTTTACCCTTGCCACACAAATCAATGGAAGGAATGCGCTAATATGTTTTTACATACATTTTTAAGCAATAGCGCATACAATTGTATGCGCATACGTAAGTATGTGCGAAAACGGTCCACACTTGAAATTAGCACATACTTTTGTATGCGCATACGTATGCAGATACAAAACTAGTGTGGACCGTTGTTTCCACATACTTATGTATGCGCATACAATTATATGCGCTGTTGAAAAATGTATGTGCATATTTATCATATGCTCATACTTCTTTTATTCAGAGATGAATGAATGATTCTGAACCATATAGGGTTATCAATTTCATGCTTGAGAAAGTAAGCTTGAAAAAGAAAACACACAATATTCGGTAAGTGATGTAATTTTTACTTCATAGTAAAGATTTTTTCAAAATTTTTTTTCCAATATTCACTCTTTCTTTCCATAGAAATATTTAGAAGTATCTGAAAATTAACAGAAATAATCCTGAATTACATTGCCATGCAGTGCAGTGCACTGATATTTAGAGCTCATGTAATCGCATGTGACAATTTGCATTAACTGAAGTGCAGTGCACTGCACTGCATCGTTTAAGCCAATATCTAAAAACATTGCACACTGCATCGGTTGACATTTGTTTGAAAGTAGTTGCCCGGGCAAAAACCATTTAAATTGAGGCGGAAATTCAGTTCCAGGCATTAAATTATAAATGGAAGAAAAACTTATGCAGAAAATCTAAATATGATATCAAACCTCCACAAATTAACTTGACATTTTATTTATTTTATTTTATTTTCAAAGAATTTCGTCTAATACAGACTAGTAGTATTTACAGATTTAAAACTTACAGCAAATCAGTCAAAATGGACTGTTTTTGGCTAAGCTCTTTTTCAAAGATTGTAAAGATAAATTAAAATAAAATTGATGGTGATCATCGTTGAAATTTCTTTTGATGGACGAAACGGGCTCATTAAAGGCGTAGTTGGTCCGATAGGCAGGGAAAGATAAAATGTTGACTTGTCTCATTCTGTGACCCTTGGTATTGAGGCCAAATAAAACAAAAAGGTTTTCACATGAAATGTTACCCATGAAGATCTTAGCAGCAAAGATAGTTTATAAATTTTCACGTCTCTTATTAAGTGTTTTCATGGCCAGTAAGTTAAGTCGATTAAGGTAAGGAGGCAAGCAAAAAGGATCTGACCAAGCAAATTCACGCAAACAAAACCGAAGAAAGTTTTCTGAATGGACTCGATACGGTCCACATAAACCTGTTGATAAGGCGCCCAAACTATACACGCATATTCAAGTATTGGTCTTACTAACGCACAAAAAAGAATCTTAGTAAGATGTATGTCATGAAACTCTTTGGATCGCTTCCTCACAAAACCCAAGGTAGATGAAGCTTTTAATAAGATGGCGTTAATATGATCGTCAAAAGTAAAAGAATTGTTTAAAAGTACTCCTAAATCGAGTACTTTGACAGAATATCTTAAGAGAATACTATTCAAAGAGTATTCAAAGCTCAACGGATTAATTTTACGCGTGAACGAAACAACGGTACAATTGTCAATATTAACTACTAGCTTGTTAAGGTTACACCAGGTCGTGAGGTTATTAAGGTCAGCTTAAAGTTGCAAGCAGTCGTGAATATTAGATACCTTTTTAAAAATTTTGGGGTCATCAGCATATAGTAAAATTGACGAATGTTTCAGGACAGATGGTAAGTCATTTATATATGAAAGAAAAAGTAGAGGTCCTAAGTGACTACCTTGAGGAACACCAGATATGACAGCAAGTTCAGATGATAGGGCGCCACGGAAGGATACGCATTGGGTACGTCATTCCAAATAAGATGCTATCTAGGAAATAAATAGCTGAGGAAAGTTAAACGAGGACAATTAACACCATAAAATGGAATGATCCAGCTTATCAAAAGCATTCGTGAAGTCAGTGTAAATACAGTCTACCTGAAATCCTGCCTCGATTGATGGGGTATATATATATATATATATATATATATATATATATATATATATATATATATATATATATATATATATATATATATATATATATATATATATATATATATATATATATATATATGTATGTATATATATATATATATATATATATATATATATATATATATATATATATATATATATATATATATATATATATATATATATATATATATATATATATATATATATATATATATATATATATATATATATATATATATATATCAGCAAAATGATTTTCCAAGATAATCTTTGGAGTGTCCGATCTGATTTAATTGAAATTTTCGGAGGACGTAGATGTATATAGGAGGTAGGTCCACAATTTGCTAGAATTCAGATATCTTAAACTTTTTGGCGGCGGCGAGTGTTTTAGTGAATTTTCAGGTACTCCTATATTTCCAAGCTGTGTAAATTTTTGTTAAAATAAATGTTGGAAAATGAAAACTGATTATGTTTTTATCTTGTTTATGTTAAAATGTTGGAAATATTGAGTCGTGTGTGGGTGCAGCACGCCTAAAAGTAGGCAAGGATTTTTTTTCAATTTTTGATTTGTCATTACTTCTGAGCAAAACAATGGATCATCGTGAAATTGCAAAGCGTATTGATGTTGACTAAAGTTTAGCACACGTCGATTTTCAAGATAGTGCGGGTAACCCTGCAGCTACGGCAGCCTCCTGAAATAAAAACGTTCAAATCTTTGACCTTCCTGAAAAGTTTATGATTTTTGACAAATAAGTCAAATCATTGATAAATTTTTATCTTTGTCCTTCATGTCAAGTTCAAATTTTCAAAATTTCGATTTGCACAAGAACGGCAGCCCATCACCAAATAACCTCTATTTTCAGCACTCGAAAGTTCTGTTCACGAGAACTGACGCAGTCAAATTTACAGAACATGTTGGTATTAGCTAGGACCAGGTCTGAAAGAAGTGATTTTGAAATGCAGGCAACCCTAGGCCAGTGGTATCATCTTGAAAAATCACTGAGAAAATAAACTGCAATACAGCCATCCGATTTTGACAAGATTCACACAGTACTTGGAACTTACCTTAGATAACATTTGATGAAAATTTGGCTGAATAGACTTTTTACTAATGTTCGAAGAACATTAGTATTAAAATCGATTCGGCCAAAAATTCATATTTCTATATATATATATATATATATGTACAAAAAATTTCAGTGAGATAATCTCGGGAACGCGCCATTCGATTGAGCTGAAACTTTCAGGATACATTGGTGTATATGCAGAATAGGTCCAGGTCTCTTTAAATGTCAGTTATTGTAGACCTTTTCGCGCCGGCGGGCATTTAAGTGATATTTTTAATATACCTATTATTTCGTGCACAAATGATTTTCGCAAAAATAAAGTTAATAAAATAAATTTCTAACGTGTTTTACATATGAATCGGATAATGCTTTGGAATTTTTTAACCCTATGTGTGCGCTGGGTGCCTAAAAAGATAACGGGAAAATTTGAAAATTTTTAAATTTCGATAACTTTTGACAGAGCTATTCAATCATTACCAAATTTTCAGGACATATTGATATTATTTAGTTGTAGATTTGTGTTAATGAGCGTGCTGGCAACCCTGTAGCTAGGGCAGGCACTGAAAGTGAAAACCTCCGAATCATCGTCTCTCTTGAAAAAATGCCGTTTCTTCAAAAATAAGCCTTTCATATGTAAATCTTGTGCTTTGTTTACATAACCAAAAAAAAAAAAAGATATGGTATAACGGGCACGCCTGGCAACCCTTGCCCAATTTACCTATATTTTTAGCATCAAAAACTTCTGTTCACGGAAACTCACGATCCGATGGACAGAATTATGTGAAATTCACAGAATGTATTGGCCTTAAATAGGACCAGGTCTGATAGAAGTGATTTTGAAATGCGGGCCATTCTGTGCCAGTGGTGCCATCTTGAAAAACCACTAAAAAAGATAACTGTTTTTAGCCCTATAAATTCTGATTGAATCGTTCGATTTTGACGAAACTTACACAATTGCTGGACCTTACTTTAAGCCACGTTTGGTAGAAATTTTGTTGAAAAATTCGGTTGGAGCTGCCAGCTATGATGATTTTTGTGGCTTAAATTTTTTGTGCCTTAAATTTTGAAAATTCGTTAAGGAAAATAAAGCTCTTTGCCCTATAGCTTCCAGTACAGTCATGGTATCATAACGAAATTCATATGACAAATTTAAATTATTATAGGCAGTATTCGGTAGAAATCTAGTTTGAAAAACAAGGATAGGGTTGCCAGCTATGATTGTTTTGTGTATTTTTTGACATAGCTTGAGTAAGCGATTTTATCATAAAATTTTCAAATCGTAGTGGTCTTGTAGTGAAAATACACACCAAATACTAAGATCTAGAAAGTTTGAAAGCTCGTGGGAATGGTAACCCTAAATTTCTTTGTATCCCTATAACTTCCAATGCAGTGATGGGACTAATACGAAATTCGCAGAGCAGGTTGACTTCAGCGTGAGGCAGATCTGACTTATTTTCGGCTTCGGTGCTAGCAAAGGACTGCTAGCACGAGGTGTTTTTGTTATTATCGTACCAATAAATGCTTGCATTAAGTGTTCACATCGCGAACATTTACAATGAAAATAATTAAACAATGTTTAAATTTTCTAATGTTTGGACATTTTTCGGATGGCAACTCCAAACACGTTTCTATCGCTATAACTTCCGATGGACTCATTGGATGAAAATGAGATTAGTAGGGTAGGTTGATTTTGACGTGAAGCATTTGTGGCAGACTTAAAATTACAGTGCTCCAAGCACTCAACGTGTTGCAAGCACTCAGTCAATCACTTTGGCCAAAATTTTATATTTATGATAGAATTTTAGAAATTTTTGGCCCTATATATCATATAATAAGATCGAGAAAAATTGAAAATTTTTGAATTTTTGGTTTTTTTTATAGGGCTATTAGATCATTATGAAGCTAACTGATCGTATTGATGTTAAAAAACTGTAGAAATTCTGGCAACACCGTTGTTACGGCAGGCACTGAAAATTTTCGCTCTATTTGAAACAAAGCAAAAAAAACTTATGTTTTCTCTACACAGCCAAAATAAAACTTTTGATATTGAACATGAATGGTAACCCTTCGCAAATTTACCTACAATCCAAGCATTCAAAACTTCTAGTCACAAGAACTCTCGACCCGATAATCAAATATCACTAAAACTCGCAAATTGTATTGGTTTTGAGTAGAACCAGGTCTGATAGAAGTGATTTTGAAATGTGGGCAACTGCGCCACTGGTGCCATCACTAAAGAAAAATAAATGCTTTTTGCCTTGTAAATTCTGATTCCGTCACCAGATTTTGACGAAATCAACACAGTAGTTGAACATTACTCTGAGGCACGTTTGATAGAAATTCGACTGAAAATTTAGGCTAAACTGGCAGATTGTGGTAATTTTTATCTATTGAACCTTGAAAAATTGCCCAGTTTAATAAAAGTATTTTATTCTATAATTTTAACAAAATTCACACAGTGAATGGACCTTATGATAAGTCAAGCTTGTTTGGATTTTTGTTTACCATATACGTTAGAGTTGCCAGATATTGCAATATTTGTCATTATTGTACAGGAAGATGCAACCTTTGAATTTTCGATTGAAAGCAATCTTGTAATAAAAGTAAACAATGAATTTTTAAATTTTTTGAGGTTGGCAGCCCTTAAACGTTTTCTATCCTTATAGCTTCCAACGCGGTGATTCGATCGAAAGGAAGTTTACGGGATGGCATGGCTTATTATGGAGCAAATTTGGTATACTTTTGGTTTGAAAAATTTAGTTAGGGTTGTCAGCTGTGGTATTTTTTAATGACGCTATCATTAAATTTTCAAGCGATAATAGTCTTGTAGTGCAAGTAAGCAGCGAACGTTTAAATGTTGTACACTTTTTGCTGGGAGCAATCTAAAAATCTTTCTATCTCTATAACTTTTAAGTCAGCCATCGGATCGAAGCGGAATTCACAGGAGAGATTGATGTTAGTTTTAATAATTACTTAAGTAACAACAAATACATTCAATACACTTTATTTTGCATCACCAGCAAAACTTTGGCTGCAGTGGTCATTTTGGTAAAAATAACTGCTGCCATTAAACTAGGAGAATACCCAACATACATACATATTTTATAAACTGTGGAACTTTCCGGGGCGGTTACCTCCCAAATATTTTCCCCTATAACTACCTAGTATGCAAAGATAACTTGCAGGACAGGTTCTAAAGTTGAACAGGTGCAATTCTATTTCCTTCTTGATGCAAACCTGCTTCCTCTGATTTACATCACAAATTAGGGAGAAATCCTCAAAGTATCATTAAAAGGCAATTAAAGTGCAATTAGCTTAAAATACCAATAAATTATGAAAACTACCAACAAATCTTGAAATTTCCTAAATTATCCAACCTTCCAGGTTGAGCAGGTACAAAGTCTTTTTGAAATTTGGCTGCTTTTTACTGAGAAATGATAACATTATATTTTATATAACCTGTTTTCTCTGGTTTACGTGAAAAATCGGGGGGAAAATGTCAAAATTATAATTCAAAAGCAATTAAAGTGCAATTAGCTTAAAAGATTATAAGCAGGAAACTTTAAAAGAATTTGACGGTCATTTTAGAAAAAAGGTGGTTAGATAGGAAGTCTCTCAACAACGATACCCGTGAAGCAATGTGATTACATTAAACCTCTATTTTTTTCTGAAGTTTAAGTAAAGAAAAATATTCAAACAATCAAAATATTTTATTAAAATTGTTTTGAGTGTAAAGTGATAAAAAACGTGTGTTATGTAATCAAGTGTGTGTTGTGTAATCAAGTGTGTATTTTGTGACTGAACATTTTACTGTCATTTTGACGAACCAACATATAGATGACATAGTAAGTACGTTGCAGTACAATTTTTTATAAAAGATATTTAGGAGACAATTTAAAATAGATAAAAACATTCGTCAGAAAATTCCGTTTATTACATACCTTTCATATATATATTTAACCAATATTATTTAGTTATTTTTATTTATTTGAATAACCCTTCAAAAGGGTATTAAATAATCATTCTTGAAAAACAAGATTTATAGGATGCCTAGAGTAGCAAAAAAAAGTCCTAAGATGCGTCGTAGCATGCAAAAATCTTTGCTTGAAGACAAGCAGCAAATGTCCCACCCTAAGATATTGGATTCAAATCCTAAAAAAGTCAAAAGCGTAGGCAAAATAAGACGGCTAAAACGTTTTAAGAAAAGTTTCAAAGTACTCCGTAAAATAAACAAAACTTATTATAAGGAAAACTTATTATCGCAGAAAACAGAGCTCAGTCCCGTAATACTTGAAAAAAGGGCTAGAATGCGACGTATGAAAAATAAGTATTGTCAGCGGAAAAGATTGGATGTTGATGAAATAAGGAAATCGCATCGGGAAAAACTTAAAATATGTCAACGAAATCGGTTGCAGAATGAATCAAATAGAAAGATTCATCTTGCGCGCTTATCTGTTTCGCAAAAAGTTAGATTAGGAGACAAGCAAAAAAGGGAAAACCACCGCGAACGACAGAAAATCTCTCAAAAGAAGCGTTTGATATGTGGTGTTTGTCGGAAAATTCATTGTGAGAGATTGCGAACTTCTCAAAAGAAGCGACTGGCATGCCCAGCTTTACAAGCAAAGCATTACTTAAGGCTAGTGCTTAATGAAAGGAAAAGGCTGCAAAGTACGAGAAATTTGCAGAGGAAACGAAAGACTTCACGAAAGAACCAGGTAAAGCGTTTAGCCACCACCCAAGGCAATGCCCGGCATCGGGAAATTTGTAAGAAATTTTATGAAAGGCGCGCGGCAAGAGACAAGGTAGCACAGGCGGCCATAAAGCGGGTCCAAAAGTTTGCCTCATTCTTATCAAAAATTAAAGCAGGACCTAGCTTCGTGTGTGATTCATGTGATCGGCTGTGGTTTGCGGATTCTATAAAAAACGTGCCTAAAGAAGCAAGCAACATAGATAAAAGCTTACATAGTGATATTTCCCAACGAAAACATAATTTGCTGCAACCGTTTTCATTTTGCCGTACTTGCTGGGGTTATGTTAAAGCGGGGAAAATTCCTAAATTATCTATATTCCACAGGCAGCTTAGATTACCCGAAATTCCGAAGGAACTTCAATTGTTAACCAATTTGGAAGAAAGATTTTTATGCCCACGAATTCCATTTATGAAAATAGTTGAAGTTTCTTCTGACAGACAATTTAAAATTAAGGGGAGGGCCGTCAACGTTCCCATAAGTGTTGAAAAGTGCATCAGAATCTTACCCAGGGTCTTTAGCGAAACAGAAACGGTAGCGATTCAACTGAAAAGGAATATTGCGCATAAAAGTGTTTATCTGTCCGAAGCTATTCGTCCTGCTGCTATAATAAAAGCAGCAAAATTTCTGCAAGATAGTGAAGTATACTGTTTTGCAGGAGTCCAAGTTGATGAAAATCGACTTTTACGGGATATTCAAGCGTCAAGAGAATCTGGTAACGCTTTGCCAGATTGCGGATTGAATCAGCCTGAAGATGATGATATTGATGCTTGTGTAAGAGACCATGAGCCTCTCAATATAGAAGATGATGAAACTCTTATAGAGAATAGAGCCATTGTCTTTGCGCCGGGAGAGAGAGCAATGCCTCTTTCTATTTTGTTTGACGAATATGCTGAATGCATGAGCTTCATTAAACTTTTTGGGGGGAAGTTAATCAAATGCCCGGCAAATTTAACATACCAGCAATGGTGCAAGTCACGTTTAACTCGAGCTGACAGGCGATTTAGCGATGCCGCTTCTTTGTTCTATATGAGCTCAAAGTTGCGTATAAAGAAAATTTGTGACAGCATTTCCTTCTGCTTGCGTCAAAAAAAGAATACAAATAATCCGATTAAAGCCGGTGATTTGAACAAAGAAGATTTTGTTAATTCGCTAATTGATAATGACTCTGGCTTTAAATTTTTCGCGGCAGATAGAGGTTCTCCAACATTTTGGCTAGATAAAATGAAAGAAGTTATGGCTATGGTTCGTCAGTTAGGTGCGCCACACATCTTTCTGACAATGTCAGCAGCAGAAACCAAATGGCTGGAATTGTTTGTCATATTGAAAAAGGTCGTCCATGGTGTAGATGTTTC
Organism: Nemotelus nigrinus; assembly: GCA_947369275.1. NCBI lineage: Eukaryota > Metazoa > Arthropoda > Insecta > Diptera > Stratiomyidae > Nemotelus > Nemotelus nigrinus. The sequence continues at coordinate 11,105 of CANBKX010000476.1, forward strand.
TGAGGAGCAGGCTGCAGAGCTGACATTCGGTGAAAAACGGGAGTTGATTCAGAAAGATCCTGTGACATGCGCTCGATATTTTGATCATAAATTTGCCGAACTTTTCCGCATGCTTACAATTCCGGGTGGTATATTTGAGGAACACCATGTTATAGACTATTACATTCGGGTTGAATTTCAGAAGAGAGGAAGCCCTCACTGTCACTGCTTACTATGGCTGAAAGATGTTCCTCGCTTTAACAATGATCAAGAAGGATCTAATTACGTCTGCGTCAAGTTTATTGATCGCTTTATTAGTTGCTCGCAAAGTCACTCATTTGTCTCAAGTGAAGATGTGTCAACATTTCAAACCCATAAACATTCTTTCACTTGTAAGTATAAAATGAAAAGTGGGCAAGTGGGGTGTAGATTTGGTATACCTTTTTTCCCGATGAGAGCGACAGCTATTCTTAGTCCTTTGAAGCTCGAACGAGTCGATCCGCGATGGGTATTGTTGAATTTCACACATAGATCAATAAGACAATATTTATGCGCGCAGTTCAAAAATCCACCCAACATTACCTTTGATGCTTTTTTAAATGACATAAATATTAATGAAATTGATTATATTGATGCTATTAGGATAAAATTGACAAGGCCAACTGTATTTATTAAGCGTGACCTTGCGGAAATCAAAATAAATAACTTTAATCTGATATACTGAGTTTGTTCAAATCTAATATGGATATTCAGTATATCACAGATTGCTATTCTTGCATCCAATATATTTTAAATTACATAAATAAAACTGATCGGGGCATTTCAAAATTATTGAGAGATGCAAAAAAGCAAGTCCAGGCAGGGAACCTCAATATAAAAGAAAAGTTGAAGTTTTTAGGTAATGCATTCCTGAATGGGTCGGAACTTAGTGCACAAGAGGCTGTGTACTATATCATGGGCATGCCTTTGTCGAAGTCATCGCGAGAATGCTCTTTCATAAACACCAGTTTGCCTGAAAGACGCGTTCGCGTTATAAAATCGAAAGAAAGTCTCCGACGGTTGCCCAATGAAAGTACTGATGTCTTCGTTGAGAATAACCTAGATCATTATATTCAAAGGCCAGTAAAATTAGAAAATCTATGTCTAGCAGACTTTGTATCATTGTATACCAAATTCCAAGTGAATCGTCCCAAAATAGATAGCTTAGATTATGAGGTCGATGGCAAAAATGATGACAAGATTGAATGTGAGGAAACTGACCTTATTTATGAGCTCAAAAATAACAAAGGATCTCTACGGAAGCGTCGGAAACCTAGAATAATAAGATTTGTCAACTTCAAGCAAGAGGACAATTACCTTAGAGAACAACTGATGCTCTTTCGTCCATGGAAAAATGAAGTAACAGACTTGCTCAATGTTGATAGAAGGAAGATATACAACGAAAACTTAACAACTATTAGGCAGAACAGGGAAAAATATTTCTTCGAGAACCATAGCTTCCATGTTGAAGCTGACTACGCTGCTGCTACTGCAAATCAAGAAGATACGTTTGATGACGATGGGTCACTGATTGCTTCCCTCATTGCTGGCGAGAGAGAAGATGGATATGCCATATTTGATAACAGAACGAACGAAGGGGATATTTTAGTAGATGCAGGGATTCCAGTCAATGAAAAGACGCCGGGCGTTGCATATGCAACGTTTCCAGTTCCGCATATCTTGCCAGAGAGTGAATATTATTGCTTAATGCAAAATTTGAATGAGAGGCAAAGAAAATATTGTATGCATATCTTGCATGAAATTAAAAGTGGTCGGGTAATTCATGAGTTTGTCTCTGGGAGCGCTGGAGTAGGGAAAAGCGTTTTAATTAAAGCAATTAATCAGACTTTACTGAAATATTTTAATAGCATTGCAGGAAGCAATCCGCAAAGCTTAAAAACCGTATTATGTGGGCCAACTGGAAAATCTGCGTTTGCGATCGATGGTCTTACATTGCATTCTGCGTTTGTACTTCCTATTAATCAATATAGTGGAGAAATGCCAAGGCTTTCCGCAAATATCCGTAATACTCTCTTTTCAAAACTTCGTGATGTCAAGCTTACTATAATAGATGAAGTAAGTATGGTTGGTAGTCACATGTTTGCAATGGTGGATGAAAGATTGCGCCAGATTTTCTCAAGCGAAGAGTTCTTTGGTGGAATGAGCATACTGCTCTTTGGGGATTTTAATCAGCTCTCACCTGTAGGGGATAAATATATATTTCAAGATAATACCCGTAATCCATACAGTGATTTAATTGGCAACCCTCTATGGAGTTTGTTTAAAGCGTATGAATTGACGGAGATAATGCGACAAAAAGATGATGTCACTTTTGCCGAGTGCTTGAATCGTTTGGCGAGAGACCGTTTGACCAAGGATGATGTCAAGCTATTGCAAAGTCGCGAGATTTCTAATCTGGATGAAGTTGATCAGCCAACAATTTGTCTTTTCCGCACTAATGCCGAAGTGGACAGTTACAATGATAAAATATTATCAACTAAAGAGTGTGTTATCTCTGAAGCAGTTGATTCAGTTCCTACTAAAAATATTTCTTTGAAAAGGCGGGAAAGTATTTTAGAAGCTGCCAGACAGGCACCTTTTCACCTGACATATGGCCTAAAATATCTTTTGGCATTAGCAGTTGATGTCAAGTACATGGTGACTGTCAATGTATCAATAAGTGACGGAATTTTCAATGGAGCCATTGGGGTTTTGAAATTTATTGAAACATCGCAAGGTTGCCCTGTGAGGTTATGGTTGGAATTTGATGACCCCAAAATAGGTCGCCAAACGAGAGTCACATATTCTGCCTATATGAAGCAGAATCAAATTAGTGCTCGTTTAACGCCAATTGAAGCTATTGCTAAAAGCATACAATTGAAGAAGAGTCTGAGTTCTGCCATATTAAGAAAGCAGTTTCCCATAGTATGTGCAGAAGGGATAACTATATATAAGAGTCAAGGTGGTACATATGAGAATGTTGCAATAAAATTGCGAAAAGGATTAACCAAAAATGAGCTCTATGTGGGATTTAGTAGAGCTAGAAAATTAACTGGGTTGCATATTGTGGGAAAATTTAATCATGGATATGAGGGAAGATGCAATGTTGCTGTTGTAAATGAAATGAACCGACTGTTCCGAGAGAAGCCAGTACGATTCAGTTTGCCTTTCTTACAGGATCTCCCTGATTCTGCCCGTTCATTTATTTTCCATAACGTCCAGTCCTTAAATAAGCATTTTATGGATGTTGCATGTGATGGGAGCTTTGTTTCAGCTTCTTTTATATTTTTAGTAGAAACTTGGACTCTGCCAAAAGATTCATTAGAAATACCGAATTATAGGATAATTTTTCGTCACGACTGCCAACACCGACGAAAGGCGTTCGGTATTTTGTTATATTGTAGAAATAGCATTACCTCATACACTATGAAATACATTTACAATGATGAACAAAAATCTGTAAACTTTGTTTGTTTTGGGTGGGAAGAATACAGTTTTTGCATATGCTACAAGTCTCCTACTACTGCTTTTTCGACAGTCGAGGAAAAATTTGTTGAAATGCTTAATGCAGCGAATAGTACGGAGAATAAAGTTGTTCTTGTAGGAGATATAAATATAGATTTTAATTGTGTGCCCAACCACACTTTATATCAAATACTTGGCAATTATGGCTTGAGGTATGCCATGCCGGCGGGAGAATTTTCTACAAATGGCAAAACCAAGATCGATATTGCTTTTTGTAACACCGTTGCTAACGTCACGTGTGCTTTTTATGAGTCATATTTTAGTTACCATAAACCTATAGTAGGCATAATTTCTGATGTGGGAAATACATATTGGCCGAGACCAGGCGAGCCGAAGTCGGGCGAGACCGCGAACATGTGGACGGCTTTGAGACAGCACGAGCCTGTGCATCCACATGTTGGGCGCGACTCGCAACTTCGCAAGCTGTCAATCATCAGCTGTTAATCAAATGGTTTGGGCGGTTAAAAAAATTCAAAATTGTACATAGGATAGGTAGTAAATTTGTGTAGTTCAACCGTACCAGAAACTTACTGCCGCATTCATTAGGCCTGTTGGCGTACCTGAATCTATTATAGGTGTGTTCGCGTACTACAATTAATTACGATTAATTGCAATGAAGCGGTTTTTGTGCTCCATTTTAGTACGTACAAAAACGGCTTCTTTGCAATGAATTGCAATTAATCGTAGTACGCGAACAGACCTAGTATATTAAAAAAGATTCGCAGCAAGTCGTTTTTGTACTCTTTTTGCAAGCAAAATTTACGGGAACGGTCTCATTATCAATAATCAATCGCAATTAATCATAGTACGCGAGCAGACCTTGTGCTGCAATTTTCTGCACAAAAATAAGATACCACAAATTACGGTTTATTAATTTGAAAAGCAGCTAGTTGCTTTATTTGTAAATTAAACCGGTAAAGTATATGAAAATGCATGCCCCATTATGATACGAATATTCCATAGAAAATATTTTGTTTCGCGCCTTCATTTCATTAACCTAGTATTTGAAATACTAGGCGTGTTTTTTTTTGCTCCCCTAACACAACTATCCTATCCAGAACATACGGATTGGTGCCAGGGAATTTTCTGCATAATATTGACCACAAACCTATGTATAACTTCTGCAATGAAGCAAAAGACATCTAAGTTTCATAAATGAGTTGCAACAACGTTGATGCTTGGATTTAAATGCAATCGCACACAGCAGATTATCCACAGGCTAACAGACTGAGCCTTTGACAGCTCGTAGTCAACACGTGGACGGCATTTGCCGGCACGTGCAGGGCACGTGGTGAAATCCCTTTGACTCGTGCCCAAAAAACCGACTCCGATCGGATGTCGCACGAGCGCCTCTGACACCTGTCAAAGTCGCTTGTCTGGACCGTCCACACACTCGGCTCGCCTGGTCTCGGCCAATATGTATTTCCCACATGATAGTTTTTGTGAGCATACGAGTCCACTTGAAGATGTTTTTAAGCAAAATACTAGTGTGTGTGCTGATGAATTGCCAATTAAAGAAGGAGAAGTATCAAATAAGCTTTGTACTACTGAATACACTGTACAAAAGTTTGAAAATTTAGACGGAGTATCGTGCTATGCAAATGTAGTTTCTCAAGTTCTGTTGAACAACCGTTCAAACTATATCTTCCATGGCATGCAGGAAGATACGTTCATGCAAAATTTGTGTGACGTTAACTTACATTTGTTCACTGTAAGTAACGACCAAGCTCGGTGTTTTACGTCACGGCATATACGATCAAAGGTAGGCGGTTATTTTACAGATCGTCAACAACAAGACGCACATGATTTATTCATGGAAATTTTTAATATGTCACCAATTTTGAGGGAAAATTTCACTTTTCAAGTAGAATACATCTTACTTTGTTTTAATTGTGGCTTTCAGAGCAGCCGCGTTGAACCACTATTGTGTTTCACAGTTTTTGTGAATGAAGATCTCGTAGGAGCAGATTCACTTGAAATTGTGAAACACCAATTTAATAAATGGGAGCGTATATCAGACTCCCTGTGTGAGAATTGCGAGGTTATAGGCGAACGAAAGCAAAAATGCCAGATTTTAAGCATCGGTAATTTAATGCTGATTCAAATTATTCCATTTGCTGGGCAGATAGGAAATGTTGTGCGAAAATGTGCAATAGAATTTAAAACAACTGTTTTAAGGAAACAGCTGGAGATAAATGATGGCATATATGAAATCAACTCTGTAGTATGTCATTATGGGGATACTTTTCATGAGGGACACTACAAATGTTGGCTTCGAAATTGCCGCACTGGAATTTGGTCTCAAGCAAACGATGAATTGATAAAGATATACCAAAAGCGTTTGCCGAATTTTTTAAAAAGTCCCTATTTATTTCTTTTAAACCAAATTCAAAACTAGGTAGGTTGATAAAATGAAAGCTTATGCACAAAAACTTAAAACAATTTGAATAAAAAGAGTTTGTACTGTTTTTTACTTTTCTAATTTGATGGGTAATATGCCTACTGGGGAAACCATCCATCTGAAACAAAAGGTTAACGCGCTATCACAATACCTCTTGGGTCGCGTGGAAAATTGTGAGATGGAAACATGTTTAACCAGAAGATAGTGTTTCTCATTTATCCGCCTGAAGAAATAAATGATTGAGATGACACCACAACAAAACTGTATTGCACATGTTTTCTAGTCAGACAAAAACATATTTTTCGAAAATCAGTATTCGTAGCCGTTCTGATGAGCAAGATATATTTTTGTTATTTCTACACTGTAGCATCTGTGCTACCATTAGATATTCATATGGCAAACATCAGAAGTTTCCAATTTCTGGAAATTTTTCGGATGGCAGCACCAAAGATATTTCTATTTTTGTTACTTTCGATGAAGTAATAATATTCAATTGAAGTAATAATAATCAATTGAAAATAATATTCATAGAGTAAACTGACCTTCACGTGAAACAGTTGCGGTAGAATTTTAATTACAGTGCTGGCAAAGTGCTACACGCAGTGAGCATTTTCGTTTTCGTTTTTTATGTTGAAGGAGGTGCCGTTTTCAAAGTTTAAAAAAAAAACGTTTGAATATGAATATGAGTAACAAGTGTTTTGCTTTCCTAAACTTTGAAATTCATGCCCGTGGTAATACTAAAAAGTAGCTCACTCTATGAGTTTCAATGCATTCTTGAGATCAAGCGGTGCGTGACTTTCGAAATAGATTGGCTTTAAAAAGGAGCGTGGTGGAAAATACACTCAACATCTGCACAAATCCTCTACTGTTCTTCGAACATTAGTATTTCTAGCGGTTCAGGTGCGCTAGAATTTTTTTATGAATAGGTGTGAAAATTGCGTGTTTCCAACCACTTGGAAAAATACCGAACGACAGGGAAAGGTTAAATAGGTAGGCAAGGATAGGAGACAGGGAGGAGATACAATATTTTAAGATAGCACTAGGAATGCCGTCAGGGCCTGGTGTCAAATGATTGTCCAACTTCCTAGAAAACGCTTAAATGGCATTTTCGTCTATAAACAAGTCTTTCATTCCCAAAGAAGAAGCTGGGATCATCGTCAAGTTGTCATTGTAATAATTACTATTAGTAGAAGGTTCCGTATTATATAAGCTACGGAAATGATTTGCGAAAATATTGTGTTAAGTTAAAACCGTTTTAACCATGAAACCAGTTACGCTTACTCGTCTTTGACTTGAACAGAAAGACGGAAGCCCCGGGTGACCGTCACTGAGAGGGAGAAAGGGGTGGGTCGATCTTTATTTAAAAGAAATCTGTAATTCCTTTTGGGCGCCACTGGCTTCGCACCAAAAAAAAAACCTTCCGATCAAATACAGGTATTGCTCCGAAGCGGGAAGAAAGCAACTTTTCGGACTATGCCCACTGGGATACGGTCTTTCGCACTTAGTCTAATTCACCGTCGCTCGTTCAAAAAGAAACAAATCAAACTATACGAATGGAAATCACCGTTTAAAATCCGGACTCAACTACTATTATTATTTCTGTTTCATTAATATCGGTTTACAAGATCACTCGCGTTTCAGCGTGATACCAAAATTTTGGTAAAATCTCTTTATGGTTATTGTAACCGTAAGAAAACAGCTTAATGATCATACAATGAAAATCAACAAAAATAAATATATGGATTATGAGTACAGCACCTGTAAAAAATCCTGCGCTGGGGCCCTTTCCTACGTCGTGCGCCACCTTCTTGTCGAAATCCGCCGTCATTTTCAAAAAGAACAGTCGCACTCGAATGCTATTGTAAGTCATTCCTAGGTCGCTCCCTCGAACTCCTGAACAACGATCGATTTGCCGCTAGCCGCAATGAAGACGTTCTTCGCTCGTTCATTTATTAGCCTGCTTGCTCTGCGCTCGATAATCGCCTTTACCATTCAATTGATCTTAATCGAACCGCTTCCTCGATTCCCAAAACTCCTCCGAACAAAACAGACCAGAAGAAAAAAATCTACAATTTAACGTTTAGCTGCAACCACTTATTAAAACGTCTGGCTGCTAACCCTGTCGATTCCAGAAGAAGGATCATTCGCTTTGTTTCCTCGCAGGAAAAATTTTCAATATACCGGGACCTTCCCTAATCCGTTTGATCCACACTAACTAGTTCGATTCCACTCATTTGGCCATTCGACTCAAATTCCCTACTTTGGGATAGATGCCTTTCCCCTCAGCCGAAATCATCTGGCAACCGACAGTTTACATTTTGCACCGTCAACTTGGTTGGGGCTGAAAACGTCAGATGGATGACAACGAGAAATATCTTTTATTTTGTGGTGATGTCCTGTGGAGCTGGCGGAACAACCATTTGGCGTGGGCATTTTCGTCCCTGGTGCAGTCAACGGTCTTCCGCTTGACCGAGCTATTAGGTATCAGGTATGTAGCTATATGTACAATCCCATTGATCCGAATTCCATCGGGTAGTGAATTGCCCGCGGCCGTTGTCTCATTCGATCACGCAAGTGTTGCTAAGGCAAATATTACACACTCGTTTCTCTTTTGCTTGCTCCCGCGCTCATCCGATTCCCATGCATGAGTTGCGACGGTCTCCTTGTCGGTGACAGCTGTGATGTGACAACATGTCAGTGGCAGCAGCTGTGGCAAATTTAACGACGAATCCAGTCAGCTGATATGGTGGGTTGTTAATGTTGTATCTGAATTCAAATGTTACTAGTGGAATAACAAATTGGGAATGTAATGTTATGTCAGCACATTGAAATTTACCGGAATTTTCACTAGGATAAAAAGGTGAACCATATGGTTCTTTGTGTAGTCTTGTTGAAAATCGGTTAGCAAATAGAAGTTCTTACAATCGTCTCGTAGCATAGAAACTCGAAAAAATCTATCTCGTAAAGTTGAAGTTCGAAAATTCTGTCTCATGAAATAGAATTCAAAGAAACTATAATCATTGTAAAGGTTTAAATAAAGAATAATAAGTTTAAATAATTGATATTGCGTTTTGACTGCTAAGTATCGGAAATAGTGTCCTTATTGAAATCAAATAGGTGAAATCGAATTCGGAACCAGTGTTGCAGATGAAATTTAATAGTTGGAATTGCATCTGTTGTGATTGAACATAGTGGCTGAAAATTTTAAAATTGGGTTGCTTTGATCCGAACACGCAATCTTAAGTCTATTTAATTATAGGCTAAGACAACTTTTCCATTTCTTATGCCCAACTCATATGTGCAACGTAATATATACAATTCCTTAGGTCTAACTCATCCATACAACGTTATATATAAAATTTCTTATGCCTGACTTCACACTTACTACGCGACAATCTCCATTTTTCTCGCTATTGGAGAAAGGTGGAGATATTTTTACTAATGTTCGAAGAAGAACATTAGTATTAAAATCACTTTGGCCAAAAATTCATATTTCTATATATATATATATATATATATCATCAAAAAATTTCAGTGAAAAAATCTCAGGAACGCGCCATCCGATTGAGCTGAAATTTTCAGGACACATATGTGTATATGCTGAATAGTGCCAGGTCTCACAGAAAGTTAATAATCTTTAACCCTTTGGCGCCGGCGGCCATTTTAGTGATATTTTTAATATACCTATTATTTCATACACAAATAATTTTTGCAAAAATAAAGTTGACGAAATAAATTTTGAACGTGTTCTACATGTGAATCGGATAATGTTTTGGAATTTTTTAACCCCATGTGTGCGCTTGATGCCTAAAAACAGAACGGGAAAACTTGAAAATTTTTAAATTGCGATAACTTTTGATCGAGTTATTCAATCATAACGAAATTTCTAGGACATATTGATATTATTAAGTTGTAGATTTTCGTAGCGTTTGATGAGCGTGCTGGCAACCCTGTAGCTAGGGCAGGCACTGAAAGTGAAAACCTCCAAATCATCGTCTCTCTTGAAAAACTGCCGCTTTTTCAAAAAAAAAGCCACTCATATGTAAATCTTGTGCTTTGTTTACATAAACAAAAAAAAAAAAAGATATGATATTACGGGCACGCCTGGTAACCCTTGCCCAATTTACTTATATTTTTAGCATCATCTTCTGTTCACGGAAACTCACGATCCAATGAGCAGAATTAATTGAAATTTGCAGAATGTATTGGTCCTTTATAGGACCAGGTCTGATAGAAGTGATTTTGAAATGCGGGTGATTCTGTGCCAGTGGTGCCATCTTGAAAAATCACTAAAAGAGATAATTGCTTTTAGCCCTATAAATTCTGATTGAATCGTTCGATTTTGACGAAAATCACACAGTAGCTGAACCTTATTTAATACCACGTTTAGTAGAAATTTGGTTGAAAAATTCGGTTGGAGCTGTCAGCTATGATAATTTTGGTGTCTTTAATTTGAAAAAATAAAAATTTGGAAGTGAAAACATTAAACCATCGAATTTCCAAAAATTGTTCGTTTCTTACAATAAAACCAATCTGTATCCAAATCTTATGATTTATCTACACTTTCAAAGTAAAACTTTGGAAATTTCATGTCGGACAAGAACGGTAACCCTTTCCCAGTCAACCTATATTTTTAGCATCAAAAACTTCTGTTCACGGGAACTCACGAATCAATTATCAGATACCATTGAAATTTACAGAATGCATTGAAATTAAGTAGGACCAGGTCTGATAGAAGCGATTTTGAATTGTGGGCAACTCTAAGCCAGTGGTGCCATCTTGAAAAATTACAAAGAAAAAAAACTGCTTTTTGCCCTATGAAATGTGAAAAAGTTACCAGATTTTCATGAAATTGACACAGTAGCTGAATCTTACTCTAAACTCTGTTTGATAGAAATTTGGTTGAAAAATTCGATTGGTGCTGCCAGCTATGGTAATTTTTGTGTATTTGGATTTGAAAATTCGCTCAGGAAAATAAAACTTCTTGCCCTATAACTTCCAGTGCAGTCATGAAATCAGTACGAATTTCATACAATTAATGGAACCTACTATAAGCATTATTCAGGCCAAATTTGGTTGAAAAGCCACGATAGAGTTGCCAGCTATTGTTGGTTTTGTGTTTGTTTGCAATATCTTTATTAAGCGGTTTTATCGTAGAATTTTCAATTGGTAATGATATTGTAGTGACAATAAAAAGCAAATATTAAGCTTTCCATTATTTGAAAAAAACTCGCTGCAGGTAATCCTAAATTTCTTTATACTCCTATAACTTCGAATGTAATATAACAACGTGCAGCAGATGTGATATATTTTTGGCTTTGATACTGGCGAAAGGTTGGCAGCACGAGTCGGTATTATAGTTAGTATAGTTAGTATTCATACCGGAAACATTTACAATGAAAATAAATAACCAATGTTTCAATTCCCAAAGTTCTGCAAATTTTTCGGATCGCAGCCCCAAACACCAACTTCAGTTACAGTGCTACAGGCAATGCGCATTTTCTTCATTGATGTTATATGAGATGCTGCTTTCGAAATTTTGTGAAATAAGCAACTGAAAACGAATATAATTAACCCGTGTTTCGCTTTCATAAACGTTGAAATTCATGCCAGTGGTAATATCTGAAACCTTCCACCATATGAGTTATAATGCATTCTTGAGACCAAAGTAGAACGTGGCGTTTGAAACAGTTTGGCCGCAGTAAGCAGCTCATGTGGTGGAATATGCACTCAAAACCTGCACGATTCTTCTACTGTTCTTCGAACATTAGTATTTCTAGCGGTTCAGGTGCGCTAGAGTTTTTTTTTTATTTATTTTTCTCTGCTACTATTTTTACCTGAACTCGAATTGCCGTGACAATTGCTAATAGTTAATGGATCGGAAATGGCCATGTCGTCTGAGTTAAACGTGGTGGGATACCCATCATGGTATCTCTTGGAATTAATAAAATTCCAAAACCTTCTAGGCTGCTGTTGAAAAGTAGAACTAAGATTTCTAAGGTGAATTTGGTAAGAACTTTCAACCTCGCAGTGATAAATATTCTTCAACTCTACAAAAACCAAAAAGTCAGAAACAGAACGAGACGAGCAATATTTTTTCCAAGCTTTAGATTTTAAATTTTTTATATCGCGTATTGCCTTTGATTCCCATGGAACTTTATTGCAATTGTTAGGGAAAGAGACTGGTACAAACTAAGTAAAGCATCCAAAAAGAATTGAATGAAAACTATACACTGCCTTATTAATGTCTTTTTCTAACAACACAGTTGACCAATCACACCTTGCGATGAGATCATTTAGTACTTCCAAGTCGACTTTCTTAAAGTTTAATTGAAACGGTGCGCTATGTAAAGGAGTGCTTGAAGATGTATTGATTTCGTAGATGATCATAACTGGTTCATAATGTGCTGAATCGCAAAGACATGATGGAGATTGCTTGACCTCGGACGGGTAGGCGTTTGAAGTAAAAACTAGATCCAATAATCTTCCCATGACTGTTCAAAATGCTGTTAACTTGGTTCAGTCCGCACGCAAGCATTGCGTTTATAAACTCCTCGGCGTATGGGCGATTACCAGGAGAAAAGGTTGGGGCTAATGTGAAGCCGTCGTCAGATAAGTTGCAAGTAATCCTGGGTTAGTTGAAGTCACCCATGAGGATGAGTTCGTCATTTCCATCGAACAGGTCACATAAATGATGAGTGGCGTTAAGTTCTTGTTCATTACAAATCGATGCTGAGTTAGGAGGGATATATAGAACTACTTAATAGAGTTGCGCCATTCTCAGGTCCACACAAACACAGACAAGTTTCAAGCTATCGGTGATCGGTATGATTACTTCTTATATTGCGATCCAAACTGCGCACGGCAAGAAATACGCCCCAACCTACCGGGGCGTCGAGTAAAAGTCCATGACGATCTTTACGGAAGACAGAAAACCGCGAATCAAATAGTTCTGTATTCAATATTTTCACGCGGAGCCAAGCTTCAATTAAAGCTACGACATGAAAGTCTGAAGAAAGATTGTACATGTAAAAGTCGTAAGCTTTAGATCGCATGCCACTCATGTTGGCGTAGAAGATTGATATGTTTTCGAGTCGTTTTTTGGCAGAGATTTACCAGCTGTAGCACGATTTTTACTAATGCTCGAAGAAGAACATTAGTATTAAAATCACTTTGGCGAAAAATTCATATTTCTATATATATATATATATATATATATATATATATATATATATATATATATATATATATATATATATATATATATATATATATATATATATATATATATATATATATATATATATATATATATATATATATATATATATGGGCAGGTACTGAAAGTGAAAAGCTCCAAATCATCGTTTCTCTTGAAAAAATGCCGTTTCTTCAAAAAAAAGCCACTTATATGTAAATTTTGTGCTTTGTTTACATAGGCAAAAAATAAAACTTGATTTGGTAAAACGGGCACGCCTGGTAACCCTTGCCCAATTTACCTATATTTTTAGCATCAAAAACTTCTGTTCACGGAAACTCACGATCCAATGAGCAGAATTAATTGAAATAAAAAGAATGTATTGTTCTTAAAAAGGACCAGGTCTGATAGAAGTGGTTTTGAAATGCAAGCGATTCTGTGGCAGTGGTGCCATCTTGAAAAATCACTAAAAAAGGTAACTGCTTTTAGCCCTATAAATTCTGATTGAATCGTTCGATTTTGACGAAATTCACATCGTAGCTGAACCTTACTTCAAACCACGTTTGGTAGAAATTTGGTGGAAAAATTCGGTTGGAGCTGCCAGCTATGATAATTTTGGTGTCTTAAATTTGAAAAAAATCAAAATTTGGAAGTGAAAACATTCAAACCATCGAATATCCTAAAAATGTCCGTTTCTTACAATAAAACCAATCTGTATACAAATCTTATGCTTTATCTACACGTTCAAAGTAAAACTTTGGAAATTTCATGTCGGACAAGAACGGTAACCCTATTCCAGTTAACCTATATTTTTAGCATCAAAAACTTCTGTTCACGGGAGCTCACGAATCAATAATCAGATACAATTGAAATTTACAAAATGCATTGGACTTAAATAGGACCAGGTCTGATAGAAGCGATTTTGAATTGTAGGCAACTCTGTGCCAGTGGTGCCATCTTGAAAAATTACAAAGAAAAAAACTGCTTTTGCCCTATGAAATGTGAATAAGTTACCAGATTTTCATGAAATTGACACAGTAGCTGAACCTTACTCTAAACTCTGTTTGGTAGAAATTTGGTTGAAAAATTCGATTAGTGCTGCCAGCTATGGTAATTTTTGTATCTTTGGTTTTGAAAATTCGCTCAGAAAAATAAAACTTTTTGCCCTATAACTTCCAGTGCAGTCATGGAATCATTGTGTTTGTCGGACATTGTGTTTGTTTGCAATATCTTTACTAAGCGGTTTTATTGTAGAATTTTCAATTGGTCATGATATTGTAGTGACAATAAACAGCAAATATTAAGCTTTCGATTATTTGAAAAAACTCGCTGCAGGTAACCTTAAATTTTTTTATACTCCTATAACTTCGAATGTTATATAACAAAGTGAAGCAGATGTGATATATTCTTGGCTTTGACACTGGTGAAAGGTTGCCAGCACGAGTTGGTTGTGCTACTTTTGTATCAATAAATACTAACAGTTATTATTCATGCCGGAAACATTTACAATGAAAATAAATAACCGATGTTTCAATTCCCAAAGTTCTGCAAATTTTTCGGATCGCAATTTCTACTTGACATGCCTGGTCGTAACTTCAGTTACAGTGCGGCAGGCACTGAGCATTTTCTTCATTGATGTTATATGAGATGCTGCTTTCAAAATTTTGTGAAACAAGCAACTGATAACGAATATAATTAACCCGTGTTTCGCTCTCATAAACGTTGAAATTCATGCCAGCGGTAATATCTGAAACCTTCTACCATATGAGTTATAATGCATTCTTGAGACCAAAGTAGAACGTGGCATTTGAAAGAGTTTGGCCGTAATAAGCAGCTCATGTGGTGGAATATGCACTCAAAACCTGCGCGATTCTTCTACTGTTCTTCGAACATAAGTGTTTCTAGCGGTTCAGGTGGCGCTAGAGCTTTTGGAATAAATTCACGAACGATTGCGTTCAAAGGCCAGAAACTGGGCTGTGTGATGGTATTAAAAGAGCAATCCGGAACGATGACCTTAAACGATAACACCCGAGGATGCTGAGCAACTTTCGCAACCGAAATGCAGTCAGAAGGTACAAATTTTTTAGTGTGGTGTAGGATGTCAATGAAATTGTTTTTTACTTCGTCGGGGGTAGCAGTTGGAGCAAACCTTAATAAGAATAACACCCGAGGCTTCACCAGCTTGCAACTAAAAGTTTCAGCTCCGGATCTAGCAGGAACTGGGCGAGCGCTGTTTGGTTCGTGTTTGAGGAAGTTCTTATTACTAATGTTCGAAGAAGAACATTAGTATTAAAATCACTTTGGCCAAAAATTCATATTTCTATATATATATATATATATATATATATATATATATATATATATATATATATATATATATATATATATATATATATATATATATATATATATATATATATATATATATATATATATATATATATCATCAAAAAATTTCAGTGAAAAAATCTCAGGAACGCGCCATCCGATTGAGCTGAAATTTTCAGGACACATTGGTGTATATGCAGAATAGTGCCAGGTCTCACAAAAAATTAATAATCTTAACCCTTTGGCGCCGGCGGCCATTTAAGTGATTTTTTTAATATACCTATTATTCCGTACACAAATAGTTTTTGCAAAAATAAAGTTGACAACATAAATTTCGAACAAGTTTTACATGTGAATCAGATAATGTTTTGGAATTTTTTAACCCCATGTGTGCGCTGGGTGCCTAAAATGAGAACGGGAAAATTTTTAAATTGCAATAACTTTTGACCGAGCTATTTCATGATTACGAAATTTTCAGGACATGTTTGTTTTATTTAGTTGTAGATAAGTGTACATTTTAATGAGCGTGCTGGCAACCCTGTAGCTAGGGCAGGCACTGAAAGTGAACACTTCCAAATCATCGTCTCTCTTGAAAAAATGTTCTTTCTTAAAAAAAAAGCCGCTCATATGTAAATCTTGTGCTTTGTTTACATAGGCAAAAAATAAAATTTGATATGGTATAACGGGCACGCCTGGTAACCCTTGCCCAAGTTACCTATATTTTTAGCATGAAAAACTTCTGTTCACGGAAACTCACGATCCGATGAACAGAATTTATTGAAATTTGCAGAATGTATTGGTCTTAAATAGGACCAAGTCTGATAGAAGTGATTTTGAAATACGGGCGATTCTGTGCCAGTGGTGCCACCTTGAAAAATCACTAAAACAGATAACTGCTTTTAGCCCTATAAATTCTGATTGAATCGTTCGATTTTAACGAAATTCACAGTGTAGCTGCACCTTACTTTAAACCACGTTTGGTAGAAATTTGGTTGAAAAATTCGGTTGGAGCTGCCAGCTATGATAATTTTGGTGTCTTAAATTTGAAAAAATAAAAATTTGGAAGTGAAAACATTCAAACGACCGAATATCCTAAAAAATGTCCGTTTCTACAATAAAACCAATCTCTATACAAATATCATGCTTAATCTACACAGTCAAAGTAAAACTTTGGAAATTTCATGTCGGACAAGAACGGTAACCCTTTCTCAGTTAACCTATATTTTTAGCTTCAAAAACTTCTGTTCACGGGAACTCACGAATCAATGATCAGATAAAATTGAAATTTACAGAATGCATTGGACTTAAGTAGGGCCAGGTCTGATAGAAGCGGTTTTGAATTGTGGGCAACTCTGTGCCAGTGGTGCCATCTTGAAAAATTACAAAGAAAAAAAAATGCTTTTTGCCCCATGAAATGTGAATAAGTTGACACAATAGCTGAACCTTACTCTAAACTCTGTTTGGTAGAAATTTGGTTGAAAAATTCGATTGGTGCTGCCAGCTATGGTAATTTTTGTGTCTTTGGTTTTGAAAATTCGCTCAGGAAAATAAAACTTTTTGCCCTATAACTTCCAGTGAAGTCATGAAATCGATACGAATTTCATACAATTAATGAAACCTATTATAAACATTATTCAGGCCAAATTTGGTTGAAAAGCCATGATAGGGTTGCCAGCTATTGTTGGTTTTGTGTTTGTTTGCAATATTTTTATTAAGCGCTTTTATCGTAGAATTTTCAATTGGTAATGATATTGTAGTGACAATAAACAGTAAATATTAAGCTTTCGATTATTTGAAAAAACTCTCTGCAGTAACCCTAAATTTCTTTATACTCCTATAACTTCAAATGTTATATAACAACCTGAAGCAGATGTGATATATTCTTGGCTTTGATACTGGCGAAAGGTTGCCAGCACGAGTCGGTTGTGCTACTTTTGTATCAATAAATGCTTACAGTTAGTATTCATACCGGAAACATTTGCAATGAAAATAAACAACCGATGTTTCAATTCCTAAAGCTCTGCAAATTTTTCGGATCGCAGCCCCAAACTCCAACTTCAGTTACAGTGCTGCAGGCACTGAGCATTTTCTTCATTGATATTATATGAGATGCTGCTTTCAAAATTTTGTGAAATAAGCAACTGATAACGAATATAATCAACCCGTTTTTTGCTCTCATAAACGTTGAAATTCATGCCAGTGGTTATATCTGAAACCTTCTACCATATGAGTTATAATGCATTCTTGAGACAAAAGTAAAACGTGGCATTTGAAACAATTTGGCCGTAATAAGCAGCGCATGTGGTGGAATATGCACTCAAAACCTGAACGATTCTTCTACTGTTCTTCGAACATTAGTGTTTCTAGCGGTTCAGGTGCGCTAGAGTTTTTACTAATGTTCGAAGAAGAACATTAGTATTAAAATCACTTTGGCCAAAAATTCATATTTCTATATATATATATATATATATATATATATATATATATATATATATATATATATATATATATATATATATATATATATATCATCAAAAAATTTCAGTGAAAAAATCTCAGGAACGCGCCATCCGATTGAGCTGAAATTTTTAGGACACATTGGTGTATATGCAGAATAGTGCCAGGTCTCACAATAAAATAATAATCTTTAACCCTTTGGCGCCGGCGGCCATTTAAGTGATTTTTTAATATACCTATTATTCCGTACACAAATAGTTTTTGCAAAAATAAAGTTGACAACATAAATTTCGAACAAGTTTTACATGTGAATCAGATAATGTTTTGGAATTTTTTAACCCCATGTGTGCGCTGGGAGTCTATACTAAGAACGGGAAAATTTGAAAATTTTTAAATTGCGATAACTTTTGACAGATCTATTTCATGATTACAAAATTTTCAGGACATGTTTGTTTTATTTAGTTGTAGATTAGTGTACATTTTAATGAGCGTGCTGGCAACCCTGTAGCTAGGGCAGGCACTGAAAGTAAAAACTTCCAAATCATCGTCTCTCTTGAAAAAATGTCGTTTCTTAAAAAAAAAGCCGCTCATATGTAAATCTTGTGCTCTGTTTACATAGGCAAAAAATAAAATTTGATATGGTATAACGGGCACGCCTGGTAACCCTTGCCCAAGTTACCTATATTTTTAGCATCAAAAACTTCTGTTCACGGAAACTCACGATCCGATGAACAGAATTTATTGAAATTTGCAGAATGTATTGGTCTTAAATAGGACCAAGTCTGATAGAAGTGATTTTGAAATACGGGCGATTCTGTGCCAGTGGTGCCACCTTGAAAAATCACTAAAACAGATAACTGCTTTTAGCCCTATAAATTCTGATTGAATCGTTCGATTTTAACGAAATTCACAGTGTAGCTGCACCTTACTCTAAACCACGTTTAATAGAAATTTGGTTGAAAAATTCGGTTGGAGCTGCCAGCTATGATAATTTTGGTGTCTTAAATTTGAAAAAATAAAAATTTGGAAGTGAAAACATTCAAACGACCGAATATCCTAAAAAATGTCCGTTTCTACAATAAAACCAATCTCTATACAAATATCATGCTTAATCTACACAGTCAAAGTAAAACTTTGGAAATTTCATGTCGGACAAGAACGGTAACCCTTTCTCAGTTAACCTATATTTTTAGCTTCAAAAACTTCTGTTCACGGGAACTCACGAATCAATGATCAGATAAAATTGAAATTTACAGAATGCATTGGACTTAAGTAGGGCCAGGTCTGATAGAAGCGGTTTTGAATTGTGGGCAACTCTGTGCCAGTGGTGCCATCTTGAAAAATTACAAAGAAAAAAAAATGCTTTTTGCCCCATGAAATGTGAATAAGTTGACACAATAGCTGAACCTTACTCTAAACTCTGTTTGGTAGAAATTTGGTTGAAAAATTCGATTGGTGCTGCCAGCTATGGTAATTTTTGTGTCTTTGGTTTTGAAAATTCGCTCAGGAAAATAAAACTTTTTGCCCTATAACTTCCAGTGAAGTCATGAAATCGATACGAATTTCATACAATTAATGAAACCTATTATAAACATTATTCAGGCCAAATTTGGTTGAAAAGCCATGATAGGGTTGCCAGCTATTGTTGGTTTTGTGTTTGTTTGCAATATTTTTATTAAGCGCTTTTATCGTAGAATTTTCAATTGGTAATGATATTGTAGTGACAATAAACAGTAAATATTAAGCTTTCGATTATTTGAAAAAACTCTCTGCAGTAACCCTAAATTTCTTTATACTCCTATAACTTCAAATGTTATATAACAACCTGAAGCAGATGTGATATATTCTTGGCTTTGATACTGGCGAAAGGTTGCCAGCACGAGTCGGTTGTGCTACTTTTGTATCAATAAATGCTTACAGTTAGTATTCATACCGGAAACATTTGCAATGAAAATAAACAACCGATGTTTCAATTCCTAAAGCTCTGCAAATTTTTCGGATCGCAGCCCCAAACTCCAACTTCAGTTACAGTGCTGCAGGCACTGAGCATTTTCTTCATTGATATTATATGAGATGCTGCTTTCAAAATTTTGTGAAATAAGCAACTGATAACGAATATAATCAACCCGTTTTTTGCTCTCATAAACGTTGAAATTCATGCCAGTGGTTATATCTGAAACCTTCTACCATATGAGTTATAATGCATTCTTGAGACAAAAGTAAAACGTGGCATTTGAAACAATTTGGCCGTAATAAGCAGCGCATGTGGTGGAATATGCACTCAAAACCTGAACGATTCTTCTACTGTTCTTCGAACATTAGTGTTTCTAGCGGTTCAGGTGCGCTAGAGTTTTTACTAATGTTCGAAGAAGAACATTAGTATTAAAATCACTTTGGCCAAAAATTCATATTTCTATATATATATATATATATATATATATATATATATATATATATATATATATATATATATATATATATATATATATATATATATATCATCAAAAAATTTCAGTGAAAAAATCTCAGGAACGCGCCATCCGATTGAGCTGAAATTTTTAGGACACATTGGTGTATATGCAGAATAGTGCCAGGTCTCACAATAAAATAATAATCTTTAACCCTTTGGTGCCGGCGGCCATTTAAGTGATTTTTTAATATACCTATTATTCCGTACACAAATAGTTTTTGCAAAAATAAAGTTGACAACATAAATTTCGAACAAGTTTTACATGTGAATCAGATAATGTTTTGGAATTTTTTAACCCCATGTGTGCGCTGGGAGTCTATACTAAGAACGGGAAAATTTGAAAATTTTTAAATTGCGATAACTTTTGACAGATCTATTTCATGATTACAAAATTTTCAGGACATGTTTGTTTTATTTAGTTGTAGATTAGTGTACATTTTAATGAGCGTGCTGGCAACCCTGTAGCTAGGGCAGGCACTGAAAGTAAAAACTTCCAAATCATCGTCTCTCTTGAAAAAATGTCGTTTCTTAAAAAAAAAGCCGCTCATATGTAAATCTTGTGCTCTGTTTACATAGGCAAAAAATAAAATTTGATATGGTATAACGGGCACGCCTGGTAACCCTTGCCCAAGTTACCTATATTTTTAGCATCAAAAACTTCTGTTCACGGAAACTCACGATCCGATGAACAGAATTTATTGAAATTTGCAGAATGTATTGGTCTTAAATAGGACCAAGTCTGATAGAAGTGATTTTGAAATACGGGCGATTCTGTGCCAGTGGTGCCACCTTGAAAAATCACTAAAACAGATAACTGCTTTTAGCCCTATAAATTCTGATTGAATCGTTCGATTTTAACGAAATTCACAGTGTAGCTGCACCTTACTCTAAACCACGTTTAATAGAAATTTGATTGAAAAATTCGGTTGGAGCTGCCAGCTATGATAATTTTGGTGTCTTAAATTTGAAAAAATAAAAATTTGGAAGTGAAAACATTCAAACGACCGAATATCCTAAAAAATGTCCGTTTCTACAATAAAACCAATCTCTATACAAATATCATGCTTAATCTACACAGTCAAAGTAAAACTTTGGAAATTTCATGTCGGACAAGAACGGTAACCCTTTCTCAGTTAACCTATATTTTTAGCTTCAAAAACTTCTGTTCACGGGAACTCACGAATCAATGATCAGATAAAATTGAAATTTACAGAATGCATTGGACTTAAGTAGGGCCAGGTCTGATAGAAGCGGTTTTGAATTGTGGGCAACTCTGTGCCAGTGGTGCCATCTTGAAAAATTACAAAGAAAAAAAAATGCTTTTTGCCCCATGAAATGTGAATAAGTTGACACAATAGCTGAACCTTACTCTAAACTCTGTTTGGTAGAAATTTGGTTGAAAAATTCGATTGGTGCTGCCAGCTTTGGTAATTTTTGTGTCTTTGGTTTTGAAAATTCGCTCAGGAAAATAAAACTTTTTGCCCTATAACTTCCAGTGAAGTCATGAAATCGATACGAATTTCATACAATTAATGAAACCTATTATAAACATTATTCAGGCCAAATTTGGTTGAAAAGCCATGATAGGGTTGCCAGCTATTGTTGGTTTTGTGTTTGTTTGCAATATTTTTATTAAGCGCTTTTATCGTAGAATTTTCAATTGGTAATGATATTGTAGTGACAATAAACAGTAAATATTAAGCTTTCGATTATTTGAAAAAACTCTCTGCAGTAACCCTAAATTTCTTTATACTCCTATAACTTCAAATGTTATATAACAACCTGAAGCAGATGTGATATATTCTTGGCTTTGATACTGGCGAAAGGTTGCCAGCACGAGTCGGTTGTGCTACTTTTGTATCAATAAATGCTTACAGTTAGTATTCATACCGGAAACATTTGCAATGAAAATAAACAACCGATGTTTCAATTCCTAAAGCTCTGCAAATTTTTCGGATCGCAGCCCCAAACTCCAACTTCAGTTACAGTGCTGCAGGCACTGAGCATTTTCTTCATTGATATTATATGAGATGCTGCTTTCAAAATTTTGTGAAATAAGCAACTGATAACGAATATAATCAACCCGTTTTTTGCTCTCATAAACGTTGAAATTCATGCCAGTGGTTATATCTGAAACCTTCTACCATATGAGTTATAATGCATTCTTGAGACAAAAGTAAAACGTGGCATTTGAAACAATTTGGCCGTAATAAGCAGCGCATGTGGTGGAATATGCACTCAAAACCTGAACGATTCTTCTACTGTTCTTCGAACATTAGTGTTTCTAGCGGTTCAGGTGCGCTAGAGTTTTTACTAATGTTCGAAGAAGAACATTAGTATTAAAATCACTTTGGCCAAAAATTCATATTTCTATATATATATATATATATATATATATATATATATATATATATATATATATATATATATATATATATATATATATATATATATATATCATCAAAAAATTTCAGTGAAAAAATCTCAGGAACGCGCCATCCGATTGAGCTGAAATTTTTAGGACACATTGGTGTATATGCAGAATAGTGCCAGGTCTCACAATAAAATAATAATCTTTAACCCTTTGGCGCCGGCGGCCATTTAAGTGATTTTTTAATATACCTATTATTCCGTACACAAATAGTTTTTGCAAAAATAAAGTTGACAACATAAATTTCGAACAAGTTTTACATGTGAATCAGATAATGTTTTGGAATTTTTTAACCCCATGTGTGCGCTGGGAGTCTATACTAAGAACGGGAAAATTTGAAAATTTTTAAATTGCGATAACTTTTGACAGATCTATTTCATGATTACAAAATTTTCAGGACATGTTTGTTTTATTTAGTTGTAGATTAGTGTACATTTTAATGAGCGTGCTGGCAACCCTGTAGCTAGGGCAGGCACTGAAAGTAAAAACTTCCAAATCATCGTCTCTCTTGAAAAAATGTCGTTTCTTAAAAAAAAAGCCGCTCATATGTAAATCTTGTGCTCTGTTTACATAGGCAAAAAATAAAATTTGATATGGTATAACGGGCACGCCTGGTAACCCTTGCCCAAGTTACCTATATTTTTAGCATCAAAAACTTCTGTTCACGGAAACTCACGATCCGATGAACAGAATTTATTGAAATTTGCAGAATGTATTGGTCTTAAATAGGACCAAGTCTGATAGAAGTGATTTTGAAATACGGGCGATTCTGTGCCAGTGGTGCCACCTTGAAAAATCACTAAAACAGATAACTGCTTTTAGCCCTATAAATTCTGATTGAATCGTTCGATTTTAACGAAATTCACAGTGTAGCTGCACCTTACTCTAAACCACGTTTAATAGAAATTTGGTTGAAAAATTCGGTTGGAGCTGCCAGCTATGATAATTTTGGTGTCTTAAATTTGAAAAAATAAAAATTTGGAAGTGAAAACATTCAAACGACCGAATATCCTAAAAAATGTCCGTTTCTACAATAAAACCAATCTCTATACAAATATCATGCTTAATCTACACAGTCAAAGTAAAACTTTGGAAATTTCATGTCGGACAAGAACGGTAACCCTTTCTCAGTTAACCTAT
Source organism: Nemotelus nigrinus (assembly GCA_947369275.1). Classification (NCBI taxonomy): domain Eukaryota; kingdom Metazoa; phylum Arthropoda; class Insecta; order Diptera; family Stratiomyidae; genus Nemotelus; species Nemotelus nigrinus. The sequence goes on from CANBKX010000476.1 coordinate 35,073, forward strand.
ATTTTTAGCTTCAAAAACTTCTGTTCACGGGAACTCACGAATCAATGATCAGATAAAATTGAAATTTACAGAATGCATTGGACTTAAGTAGGGCCAGGTCTGATAGAAGCGGTTTTGAATTGTGGGCAACTCTGTGCCAGTGGTGCCATCTTGAAAAATTACAAAGAAAAAAAAATGCTTTTTGCCCCATGAAATGTGAATAAGTTGACACAATAGCTGAACCTTACTCTAAACTCTGTTTGGTAGAAATTTGGTTGAAAAATTCGATTGGTGCTGCCAGCAATGGTAATTTTTGTGTCTTTGGTTTTGAAAATTCGCTCAGGAAAATAAAACTTTTTGCCCTATAACTTCCAGTGAAGTCATGAAATCGATACGAATTTCATACAATTAATGAAACCTATTATAAACATTATTCAGGCCAAATTTGGTTGAAAAGCCATGATAGGGTTGCCAGCTATTGTTGGTTTTGTGTTTGTTTGCAATATTTTTATTAAGCGCTTTTATCGTAGAATTTTCAATTGGTAATGATATTGTAGTGACAATAAACAGTAAATATTAAGCTTTCGATTATTTGAAAAAACTCTCTGAAGTAACCCTAAATTTCTTTATACTCCTATAACTTCAAATGTTATATAACAACCTGAAGCAGATGTGATATATTCTTGGCTTTGATACTGGCGAAAGGTTGCCAGCACGAGTCGGTTGTGCTACTTTTGTATCAATAAATGCTTACAGTTAGTATTCATACCGGAAACATTTGCAATGAAAATAAACAACCGATGTTTCAATTCCTAAAGCTCTGCAAATTTTTCGGATCGCAGCCCCAAACTCCAACTTCAGTTACAGTGCTGCAGGCACTGAGCATTTTCTTCATTGATATTATATGAGATGCTGCTTTCAAAATTTTGTGAAATAAGCAACTGATAACGAATATAATCAACCCGTTTTTTGCTCTCATAAACGTTGAAATTCATGCCAGTGGTTATATCTGAAACCTTCTACCATATGAGTTATAATGCATTCTTGAGACAAAAGTAAAACGTGGCATTTGAAACAATTTGGCCGTAATAAGCAGCGCATGTGGTGGAATATGCACTCAAAACCTGAACGATTCTTCTACTGTTCTTCGAACATTAGTGTTTCTAGCGGTTCAGGTGCGCTAGAGTTTTTTTTCTTTA